>JAPPVO010004531.1:0-34135 GCA_030407325.1 Camellia japonica
TGCAGTTCACACTCGCACTATTTTGTCGTCGCACTGTTTTGTGCAGTTTACCACTCACGCTATTTTGCCCCTCGCGCTGTTTTGTGCAGTTGACACTCGCGCTATTTTGTGCGTCGCACTGTTTTGTGCAGTTGACACTCGCGATATTTTGCGCGTCGCACTGTTTGTGCCGTTTATCACTCGCGCTATTTTGCGCGTCGCACTATTTTGTGCAGTTGACACTCGCGCTATTTTGCGCGTCGCACTGTTTTGTGCAGTTCACACTCGCGCTATTTTGCGCGTCGCACTGTTTTGTGTAGTTTATCACTCGCGCTATTTTGCGCCTCGCACTGTTTTGTGCAGTTGACACTCGCGCTATTTTGCGCGTCGCACTGTTTGTGCAGTTCACACTCGCGCTATTTTGCGCGTTGCACTGTTTTGTGCAATTGACACTCGCGCTATTTTGCGCGTTGCACTGTTTTGTACCGTTTATCACTCGCTCTATTTTCCGCGTCGCACTGTTTTGTGCAGTTGGCACTCGCGCTATTTTGCGCGTCGCATTATTTTGTGCAGTTCACACTCGCGCTATTTTGCGCGTCGCACTGTTTTGTGCAATTTATCACTCGCGCTATTTTGCGCCTCGCACTTTTTTGTGCAGTTGACACTCGCGCTATTTTGCGCGTCGCACTGTTTTGTGCGGTCTATCACTCGCGCTATTTTGCGCGTCACACTGTTTTGTGCAGTTTACACTCAAGCAATATTGCGCAGCGCATTGTTTTGTGCAGCTTTCACTCGCGCTATTCTGCGCAGCGCACTGTTTTGTGCAGTTTACACTAACGCAATATTGCGCAGCGCATTGTTTTGTGCAGCTGTCACTCGCACTATTTTGCGCACCGCACTGTTTTGTGCAGTTTATCACTCGCGCTATTTTGCGCACCGCACTGTTTTGTGCAGTTTACACTCGCGCTATTTTGCGCAGCGCACTGTTTTGTGCAGTTTACACTCGCGCCATTTTGCGCAGCGCAGTGTTTTGTGCAGTTTACACTCGCGCTATTTTGCACATCGCACTGTTTTGTGCAATTTATTACTCGTGCTATTTTGCGCAACGCACTGTTTTCTACAGTTTACACTCGCGCTATTTTGCGCATCGCAGTGTTTTGTGCAGTTTACAGTCGCGCTATTTTGCGCAGCGCATTGTTTTGTGCAGTTTATCACCCTCGCTATTTTGCGCACCGCACTGTTTTGTGCAGTTTACACTCGTGCTATTTTGCGCACCGCACTGTTTTGTGCAGTTTACACTCGCGCTATATTGCGCAGCGCATTGTTTTGTACAGCTTTCACTCGCGCTATTCTGTGCAGCGCACTGTTTTGTGCAGTTTACACTCACGCAATATTGCGCAGCGTATTGTTTTGTGCAGCTGTCACTTGCGCTATTTTGCGCACCGCACTGTTTTGTGCAGTTTATCACTCGCGCTATTTTGCGCACCGCACTGTTTTGTGTAGTTTACACTCGCGCTATTTTGCGCAGCGCACAGTTTTGTGCAGCTTACACTCGCGCTATTTTGCACACCGCACTGTTTTGTGCAGTTTATCACTCGCGCGATTTTGCGCACCGCACTGTTTTGTGCAGTTTACACTCGCGCTATTTTGCGCAGCGCACTGTTTTGTGCAGTTTATCACTCGCGATATTTTGCGCAACGCACTGTTTTGTGCAGTTTATCACTCACACTATTTTCCACAGCGCACTGTTTTGTGCAGTTTATCACTCGCGCTATTTTGCGCACCGCACCGTTTTGTGCAGTTTACACTCTCGCTATTTTGCGCACCGCACTATTTTGTGCAGTTTACACTCGCGCTATTTTGCGCAGCGCACTGTTTTGTGCAGTTTATCACTCGCGCTATTTTGCGCAGCGCAATGTTTTGTGCAGTTTATCACTCATGCTATTTTACGCAGCGCACTGTTTTGTGCTGTTTACACTCGCGCTACTTTGCGCAGCGCACTGTTTTGTGCTGTTTACACTCGCGCTATTTTGCGCAGCGCACTGTTTTGTGCACTTTATCACTCCCGCTATTTTGCGCACCGCACTGTTTTGTGCAGTTTACACTCGCGCTATTTTGCGCAGCGCAGTGTTTTGTGCACTTTATACTCGCGCTATTTTGCACACCGCACTATTTTGTGCAGTTTACACTCCCGCTATTTTGCGCAGCGCACTGTTTTGTGCAGTTTATCACTCCCGCAATTTGGCGCACCGCACTATTTTGTGCAGTTTACACTCGCGCTATTTCGCGCAGCGCACTGTTTTGTGCAGTTTATCACTCGCGCTATTTTGCGCAGCGCACTGTTTTGTGCAGTTTACACTCGCGCTATTTTGCGCACCGCACTGTTTTGCGCAGTTTACACGCGCGCTATTTTGCGCACCGCACTGTTTTGTGCAGTTTACACCCGCGCTATTTTGCGCAGCGCACTGTTTTGTGCAGTTTACATTTGCGCTATATTGCGCAGCGCACTCTTTTGTGCAGCTTTCACTCGCGCTATTTTCCGCACCGCACTGTTTTGTGCAGTTTGTCACTCGCGCTATTTTGCGCACCGCACTGTTTTGTGCCGTTTATCACTCGCGCTGTTTTGCGCGTCGCACTATTTTCTGCAGTTGACACAAGCGCTATTTTGCGCGTCGCACTGTTTTGTGCAGTTCACACTCGCGCTATGTTGCGCCTCGCACTGTTTTGTGCAGTTGACGCTCGCGCTATTTTGCGCGTCGCACTGTTTTGTACAGTTGGCCCTCACGCTATTTTATGCGTCGCACAGTTTTGTCCCGTTTATCACTCGCGCTATTTTACGCGTCGCACTGTTTTGTGCAGCTCACACTCGGGCTATTTTGCACGTCGCACAGTTTTGTGCAGTTCACACTCGCGCAATTTTGCGCGTCGCACTGTTTTGTGCAGTTTATCACTCGCGTTATTTTCTGCCTCGCACTGTTTTGTGCAGTTGACACTCGCGCTATTTTGCGCGTCGCGCTGTTTTGTGAAGTTTATCATTCGCGCTATTTTGTGCGTCGCCCTGTTTTGTGCAGTTTATCACTCGCGCTATTTTGCGCCTCGCACTGTTTTGTGCAGTTGACACTCACGCTACTTTGCGCGTCGCACTGTTTTGTGCAGTTGACACTCGCGCTATTTTGCTCGTCGCACTGTTTTGTGCAGTTCAGACTCGCGCTATTTTGTGCGTCGCAATGTTTTGTGCAGTTTATCGCTCGCGCTACTTTGCGCCTCGCACTATTTTGTGCTGTTGACAATCGCACTATTTTGTGCGTCGCACTGTTTTGTGCAGTTTACCACTCACGCTATTTTGCCCCTCGCACTGTTTTGTGCAGTTGACACTCGCGCTATTTTGCGCGTCACACTATTTTGTGCAGTTCACACTCGCGCTATTTTGCACGTCGCACTGTTTTGTGCAGTTGACACTCGCGCTATTTTGCGCGTCGCACTGTTTTGTGCCGTTTATCACTCGCGCTATTTTGCGCGTCGCACTATTTTGTGCAGTTGACACTCGCGCTATTTTGCGCGTCACACTATTTTGTGCAGTTCACACTCGCGCTATTTTGCACGTCGCACTGTTTTGTCCAGTTTATCACTCGCGCTATTTTGCGCCTTGCACTGTTTTGTTCAGTTGACACTCGCGCCATTTTGCGCGTCGCACTGTTTTGTGCAGTTCACACTCGCACTATTTTGCGCATCGCACTGTTTTGTACCGTTTATCACTCGCTCTATTTTGCGCGTCGCACTGTTTTGTGCAGTTGACACTCGCGCTATTTTGCGCGTCTCATTGTTTTGTGCAGTTCACACTCGCGCTATTTTGCGCGTCGCACTGTTTTGTGCAGTTGACACTCGCGCTATTTTGCGCGTCGCACTGTTTTGTGCGGTTTATCACTCGCGCTATTTTGCGCGTCGCACTGTTTTGTGCCGTTCACACTCGCGCTATTTTGTGCGTCGCACTGTTTTGTGCAGTTTATCACTCGCACAATTTTGCGCGTCGCACTGTTTTGTGCAGTTGACACTCGCGCTATTTTGTGCGTCGCACTGTTTTGTGCAGTTTACCACTCGCACAATTTTGCCCCTCGCACTGTTTTGTGCGGTAGACACTCACGCTATTTTGCGCGTCGCACTGTTTTGTGCTGTTGACACTCGCGCTATTTTGCGCGTCGCACTGTTTTGTGCCGTTTATCACTCGCACTATTTTGCGCGTCGCACTATTTTGTGTAGTTGACACTCGCGCTATTTTGCGCGTCGCACTGTTTTGTGCAGTTCACACTCGCGCTATTTTGCGCCTCGCACTGTTTTCTACCGTTTATCACTCGCTCTATTTTTCGCGTCGCACTGTTCTGTGCAGTAGACACTCGTGCTATTTTGCGCGTCGCATTGTTTTGTGCAGTTCACACTCGCGCTATTTTGCGCGTCGCACTGTTTTGTGCAGTTTATCACTCGCGCTATTTTGCGCCTCGCACTGTTTTGTGCAGTTGACACTCGCGCTATTTTCCGCGTCACACTGTTTTGTGCAGTTCACACTCGCGCTAATTTGCGCGTCGCACTGTTTGGTGCAGTTGACACTCCCGCTATTTTGCTCGTCGCACTGTTTTGTGCTGTTCAGACTTGCGCTATTTTGTGCGTCGCACTGTTTTGTGCAGTTTATTGCCCGCGCTACTTTGCGCCTCGCACTATTTTGTGCAGTTGACACTCGCACTATTTTGTGCGTCGCACTGTTTTGTGCAGTTTACCACTCACTCTATTTTGCCCCTCGCACTGTTTTGTGCAGTTGACACTCGCGCTATTTTGCGCGTTGCACTGTTTTGTGCAGTTGACACTCGCGCTATTTTGCGCGTCGCACTGTTTTGTGCAGTTGACACTCGCGCTATTTTGCACGTCGCAATGTTTTGTGCAGTTGACACTCGCGCCATTTTGCGCGTCGCACTGTTTTGTGCCGTTTATCACTCGCCCTATTTTGCGCGTCGCACTATTTTGTGCAGTTGACACTCGCGCTATTTTGCGCGTCGCACTGTTTTGTGCAGTTCACACTCGCGCTATTTTGCGCCTCGCACTGTTTTGTGCAGTTGACGCTCGCGCTATTTTGCGCCTCGCACTTTTTGTGCAGTTGACACTCACGCTATTTTACGCGTCGCACAATTTTGTGCCGTTTATCACTCGCGCTATTTTACGCGTCGCACTATTTTTTGCAGCTGACACTCGCGCTATTTTGCACGTCGCACTGTTTTGTGCAGTTCACACTCGCGCTATTTTGCGCGTCGCACTGTTTTTGTACCGCTTATCACTCGCTCTATTTTCCGCGTCGCACTATTTTGTGCAGTAGACACTCGCGCTATTTTGCGCGTCGCAGTGTTTTGTGCAGTTCACACTCGCGCTATTTTGCGCGTCGTACTGTTTTGTGCAGTTTATCACCCGCGCTATTTTGCGCCTCGCACTGTTTTGTGCAGTTGACACTCGCGCTATTTTGCGCGTCGCACTGTTTTATGCAGTTGACACTCGAGCTATTTTGCGCGTCGCACTGTTTTGTGCAGTTTACCACTCGCGCTATTTTGCGCGTCGCACTGTTTTGTGCAGTTGACACTCGCACTAATTTGCGCGTCGCACTATTTTGTGCAGTTGACACCCCCGCTATTTTGCTCGTCGCACTGTTTTGTGCAGTTCAGACTCGCGCTATTTTGTGCGTCGCACTGTTTTGTGCAGTTTATCGCTCACGCTACTTTGCGCCTCGCACTATTTTGTGCAGTTCACACTCGCACTATTTTGTGCGTCGCACTGTTTTGTGCAGTTTACCACTCACGCTATTTTGCCCCTCGCGGTGTTTTGTGCAGTTGACACTCGCGCTATTTCCCGCGTTGCACTGTTTTGTGCAGTTGACACTCGCGCTATTTTGCGCGTCGCACTGTTTTGTGCCGTTTATCACTCGCGCTATTTTGCGCGTCGCACTATTTTGTGCAGTTGACACTCGCGCTATTTTGCGCGTCGCACTGTTTTGTGCAGTTTATCACTCGCGCTATTTTGCGCCTCGCACTGTTTTGTGCAGTTGACACTCGCGCTATTTTGCGCGTCGCACTGTTTTGTGCAGTTCACACTCGCGCTATTTTGCGCGTTGCACTGTTTTGTGCAATTGACACTCGCGCTATTTTGCGCGTTGCACTGTTTTGTACCGTTTATCACTCGCTCTATTTTCCGCGTCGCACTGTTTTGTGCAGTTGACACTCACGCTATTTTGCGCGTCGCATTATTTTGTGCAGTTCACACTCGCGCTATTTTGCGCGTCGCACTGTTTTGTGCAATTTATCACTCGCGCTATTTTGCGCCTCGCACTGTTTTGTGCAGTTGACACTCGCGCTATTTTGCGCGTCGCACTGTTTTGTGCGGTTTTCACTCGCGCTATTTTGCGCGTCGCACTGTTTTGTGCCGTTCACACTCGCGCTATTTTGCGCGTCGCACTGTTTTGTGCAGTTTATCACTCGTACAATTTTGCGCGTCGCACTGTTTTGTGCAGTTGACACTCGCGCTATTTTGCGCGTCGCACTGTTTTGTACCGTTTATCACTCGCTCTATTTTGCGCGTCGCACTGTTTTGTGCAGTTGACACTCGCGCTATTTTGCGCGTCGCAGGGTTTTGTGCAGTTCACACTCGCGCTATTTTGCGCGTCGCACTGTTTTGTGCAGTTTATCACTCGCGTTATTTTCCGCATCGCACTGTTTTGTGCAGTTGACACTCGCGCTATTTTGCGCGTCGCGCTGTTGTAGACACCCCATTTTTGACCGTCCTCAAGACTTGGACGTCACCGTTGGAACACTCGGTGATTATCCATGTTTGTGTTCGTTTGGAGTTCTCGGCTACGCGCGCCTTGCCTCAGGACTTCCGAACTCGACCGTTGGTGTTTGGTTTTGCACCAAACACTTGTGTTTTGCCTTGGGAGGGCAGGGAATGCTTTGTGAGGCATCCCCACATACCACCGGCTGTGGCTAGAGGCCACCGTCTAGCTGGTGTGGCCACCGGCACTATATTGTGCCGGTCGGCACTATTTTGTGCCGGTCGGCACTATTTTTGGCAAAATGACCATTTTGCCCTGCCGACTGTTGTGCAGCTGCTTTATCAGATATTTTTAGACAGCTGTATCACTTTTTGCTCCCCTCCATACACGTGTATGGAGGATGAGCCTTTAGGCTTGCTTAACTTGTAAGTTTTCATGCCTATACAAGAGAAGGCTCTTCTCTTGGCTCAAGGGTTAGAAGATTTGGAGAGTTAGACATTTTAGGAGAGGGAAAAGCTCTGGTTTTAGGTTAGATTTTGTGTATCTATCCTATCTCTCTCTTTCTTTCTTGTTTTGTACACTAGGTGTTTGTGCCTTACTATTGCACATCAACACCTAGTGTTTCACCTTCCTCTTGGAATTGAAGTGCTAAGGGCTTGTTCTTGGTGTTCTTGGCTGGTTTGGAGCTCAAGGAACCAACAACTTCAACCTTTGTGAAGTTGATCATCAAGGGTAAGAAACTTACTTTATTTACCCCATTTTTGCACTCCATTTTTACCTGCTTTAAAACAGTTTTTGAGCTTAGTGTTTGGCACAAAAAAGTTCTGATTTTTAACCCTCTTTGTTGTATATTAAGAGTGTTTTGTGGTTTGGGGAGGTTTGACCACCCTTAGGCCTTGAAAAGGGCACTTTTTTGTGCTATTTTGGAGAGATCCGGACCTGTGTGCTTGGACCTTTCCACCACTGAAATCTTGAGGGATTTCAGTGGTGGAGATGGTGCCTTAAAGTCCTAGAAAGGGAGGGCCACCCCCTCTCCTTGATGTCCTTGAAGAGGGCAAGCTTTGGCTTCCAAAGAGCACCATGTTTGAGTGTGTGTTGAGCATGCCTTGGTTGTTTTCCATGCTTATATTGCCATGATATAACATGCCTCCAAGTTGGTTTTGGTCTCCTATGCATGCTTAGTATAGTTGCCTTGTAATGCCTCTTTATGCCTTAACATGCTTAGGTTTGTATGCCTCCATTTCTAGCATGTTTTAGACTTGTGTTTGTGAACATTTTGTGCTCATATTACCATGTTTTAGGTCTGTCCATAAGTATTTTGGTCAATCTTAGCATGTTTAATATAGCCCCTTTGCATTTGGCTTGTTGGCCTTAAGAGCATGAGTGTGTAGCATGCTTTGCTTGCATTGTTTTTGATGGTCTGGAACCACCTAGCATGCTATTTCAGTCCCCTAGAAGTGCTTGTATGTTTACATTGCATGCCTCTTTGTGACTTCTTAAGCTAATGTTAAATGCTCCATGTTTTGGTCATGTTGCATGCCCTTGATTTCAAGCTTCTTAGATGCCATCTAAGTGGTCCTTTGGGCCTATTTTGACATGCTAAAAGTCTGTTTTGGGTTGATTAATGCATGCCATAATTGTCTCGCATAGGTGTGGTTCAATGCCTCATTGACTTGCCTTAAGCCTAGGCTATTTGCATGCTTTGTTTGATTTGATTTGTTGCATGATTTGGCATCATGTTTGAAATGGATTTTCGAGCTTTTCATGCATGCTATTAGCCCATGTTCAACTCATCTTAAGTGTGCTTGAATGTTGCTTGTTTGTGCCTTGGGTTTGGCACCTTAACATGTGCATGTGTGTGTGTGTTTAGTCCCCAATTGTAGGCATTTTGGCTACTGATTTTAGGCCTTTTTGAGTTGCCTAATTCATGTCTAAGTCCATCATTTCATTGGTTTGCGTGGCCTTATATGCTTGTTTGCATGTTTGCATAAGTGCATCACATTGTCCATATTGCATACTAGTTTGCCATGCTTAGGATTGCATCACATTTGCATGCATGCTAGGTCTCTTGAAGTGAGTTTGATCGAGGTTTGGCACCCTTACTTGCTTGTTTGCATTACATGCATTTGAAATCAAAGTTGCATTCTTGATTCTTAGGGCCATCATGCATGGAAATGCGCGATTGGTGGTCCGGGAATCGAGGCATATACCCCATTGAGTCATTAACATGATGTGGGATGTGTTTTGTGCATACATGCTTTGAATTACCTTGCCATGCATAGTTGTCCTCTGCTGCTGTGAGTTGCAGGATCTGGAGAACATTTTGTGCCGACCGGCACTTTTTAGTGCCGACCGGCAGTTTTTCCCAGCCGATGGAACAATTCAGTGCCGGTGGCCTCCTCCTTCAGCCGGTGGTGCTCTGCCCCAGCCGGTGGTGTACTCCCCAGTGCCCTGAGAGGCACTCCTGGGATTTTGGTAATTTCTGAGGAGGAAGCAGAGGAAACAGAGGCAATCCGTGCACGGCAGCGCGGTTCCGAGCCAGCCCGAACACGCGCTGCATCCGGCCCTCATCCCGAGGCGGTTTAATGCTAATTAGATTAATTAATTTATTTAATTAATTTAGTTAATTTGTAATATTTAATTAGCTAGAGTAGTTAGTTATTTATTCAGTTCTGTATTATTATTTTGGCCCCTCCGAGCGAGGGCGAAAATGTAATAAGTGTGTGTGAGTGGGTGTATGTCTTCCAAACCCCCATTTCTTTCTATCCCTTTTATTTACCTGCTTACGATGGTAGATTAGGGCATATTTATTTTAGCATACCTTATGCAACGCATGCGTGCATTCATGCATTTGTTTACATGCACCGGGCTCAGTACATCATACAAACTGCATTGCAATTTTCAAATCCAAATTGAATACGTGCTATTCGCACATCTCATGTGCCATGTTTAGGGTTAGCCGAGCCTACTCTAGATTGCATCTATGCCTGTGTTGCATTAGTCACTTAACATGAACTAGGGCATGCATGTTTGCTAACCGGGTTATTGTTTTGGCTCGGAGTACGATGTAAGTATTTACGCTTTAGCATACCACATGCGTGTGAATGTTGCCATGACAGTATGCTTACCATGCGACTAAATGCTTATGTGATAAACTGCTTGAATGCCTGTGGGTGGAGGTTGGATTGCGTAAGTTAGGAACAACTCATTGAAATCCGTATTTTAGCCTACTTGCGAGTAGCAAAACCAACACGTTTTTCGAGACAAAACGGATATGCAATGTTTATTCCCAAATTAGGCAATCTAGTCTATACTTTTGTGCTGTGCGCATAACATAGTAATTCTAGGCTAATAACCGGAATAAGAACATGTAATGTTTTCAAAATTGGATATCACGGTTAGTAGAGGCCGGTCTTCGGACCGGGCGAAAGGGGTGCTCATAGCTGACCTTTCCCGATCGTACCCAAGCTCCCGAGCCAAGATCACTTTGGTGATGACGGACACGTGGCCTTCGGCACCGAGTCGGGTTTCCTAAATTTCCCATTTTAAAAATATTTAGGTGGCGACTCTGTAATCTGGCAAAGCAGTCCATGTTTGGCACTACTTTTTCAAAAATCTGTTTTCTTCAAAACGATTTGCTAGAGGTGGACTCTTTGGTTCAGATTTAGAACCGCAACACAAAGGAGAGTCCGAGCTGTAGCGAGGTCCCACGCGGGCGCTGTTACAGCTGTTTTGTGCAGTTTATCACTCGCGCTATTTTGTGCGTCGTACTGTTTTGTGCAGTTTATCACTCGCGCTATTTTGCGCCTCGCACTGTTTTGTGCAGTTGACACTCGCGCTACTTTGCGCGTCGCACTGTTTTGTGCAGTTGACACTCGAGCTAATTTGCGCGTCGCACTGTTTTGTGCAGTTTATCGCTCGCGCTACTTTGCGCCTCGCACTATTTTGTGCAGTTGACACTCGCACTATTTTGTGCGTCGCACTGTTTTGTGCAGTTTACCACTCACGCTATTTTGCCCCTCGCACTGTTTTGTGCAGTTGACACTCGCGCTATTTTGCGCGTCGCACTGTTTTGTGCCGTTTATCACTCTCGCTATTTTGCGCGTCGCACTATTTTGTGCAGTTGACACTCGCGCTATTTTGCGCGTCGCACTGTTTTGTGTAGTTCACACTCGTGCTATTTTGCGCTTCGCACTGTTTTGTGCAGTTTATCACTCGCGCGATTTTGCGCCTCGCACTGTTTTGTGCGGTTGACACTCGCGCTATTTTGCGCGTCGCACTGTTTTGTGCCGTTCACAATCGCTCTATTTTGCGCGTCGCACTGTTTTGTGCAGTTTATCACTCGCACAATTTTGCGCGTCGCACTGTTTTGTGCAGTTGACACTCGCGCTATTTTGCGCGTCGCACTGTTTTGTGCAGTTTATCACTCGCGCTACTTTGCCCCTCGCACTGTTTTGTGCAGTTGACACTCGCGCTATTTTGCGCGTCGCACTGTTTTGTGCAGTTTATCACTCGCGCTATTTTGCGCCTCGCACTGTTTTGTGCAGTTGCTACTCGCGCTATTTTGCGCGTCGCACTGTTTTGTGCAGTTTACACTCGCGCTATTTTGCGCGTCGCACTGTTTTGTGCAGTTTATCACTCGCGCTATTTTGCGCCTCGCACTGTTTTGTGCAGTTGACACTCGCGCTATTTTGCGCGTCGCACTGTTTTGTACCGTTTATCACTCGCTCTATTTTGCGCGTCGCACTGTTTTGTGCAGTTGACACTCGCGCTATTTTTCGCGTCGCATTGTTTTGTGTAGTTCACACTCGCGCTATTTTGCGCGTCGCACTGTTTTGTGCAGTTGACACTCGCGCTATTTTGCGCGTCGCGCTGTTTTGTGCAATTTATCACTCGCGCTATTTTGGGCGTCGTACTGTTTTGTGCAGTTTATCACTCGCGCTATTTTGCGCCTCGCACTGTTTTGTGCAGTTGACACTCGCGCTATTTTGCTCGTCACACTGTTTTGTGCAGTTCAGATTCGCGCTATTTTGTGCGTCGCAATGTTTTGTGCAGTTTATCGCTCGCGCTACTTTGCGCCTCGCACTATTTTGTGCAGTTGACACTCGCACTATTTTGTGCGTCGCACTGTTTTGTGCAGTTTACCAGTCACGCTAGTTTGCCCCTCGCACTGTTTTGTGCAGTTGACACTCGCGCTATTTTGCGCATCGGACTGTTTTGTGCAGTTGACACTCGTGCTATTTTACACGTCGCACTGTTTTGTGCAGTTGACACTCGCGCTATTTTGCGCGTCGCACTGTTTTGTGCCGTTTATCACTCTCGTTATTTTGCGCGTCGCACTATTTTGTGTAGTTGACACTCGCGCTATTTTGCGCGTCGCACTGTTTTGTGTAGTTCACACTCGCGCTATTTTGTGCCTCGCACTGTTTTGTTCAGTTGACACTCGCGCTATTTTGCGCGTTGCACTGTTTTGTGCAGTTCACACTCGCGCTATTTTGCGCGTCGCACTGTTTTGTGCAGTTGACACTCGCGCTATTTTGCGCGTTGCACTGTTTTGTACCGTTTATCACTCGCGCGATTTTGCGCCTCGCACTGTTTTGTGCAGTTGACACTCGCGCTATTTTGCGCGTCGCACTGTTTTGTGCGGTTTATCACTCGCGCTATTTTGCGCGTCGCACTGTTTTGTGCCGTTCACACTCGCGCTATTTTGCTCGTCGCTCTGTTTTGTGTAGTTTATCACTCGCACAATTTTGCGCATCGCACTGTTTTGTGCAGTTGACACCCGCGCTATTTTCTGCGTCGCACTGTTTTGTGCAGTTTACCACTCGCGCAATTTTGGCCCTCGCACTGTTTTGTGCAGTTGTCACTCGCACTATTTTGCGCGTCGCACTGTTTTGTGCAGTTGACACTCGCGCTATTTTGCGCGTCGCATTGTTTTGTGCCGTTTATCACTCGCGCTATTTTGCGCGTCGCACTATTTTGTGCAGTTGACACTCGCGCTATTTTGCGCGTCGCACTGTTTTGTGCAGTTCACACTCGCGCTATTTTGCGCGTCGCACTGTTTTGTACCGCTTATCACTCGCTCTATTTTGCGCGTCGCACTGTTTTGTGCAATTGACACTCGTGCTATTTTGCGCGTCGCATTGTTTTGTGCAGTTCACACTCGCGCTATTTTGCGCGTCGCACTGTTTTTTGCAGTTTATCACTCGCGTTATTTTCCGCCTCGCACTGTTTTGTACAGTTGACACTCGCGCTATTTTGCGCGTCGCGTTGTTTTGTGCAGTTTATCACTCGCGCTATTTTGTGCGTCGTACTGTTTTGTGCAGTTTATCACTCGTGCTATTTTGCGCCTCGCACTGTTTTGTGCAGTTGACACTCGCGCTACTTTGCGCGTCGCACTGTTTTGTGCAGTTGACACTCGCGCTAATTTGCGCGTCGCACTGTTTTGTGTAGTTGACACTCGCGCTATTTTGCTCGTCGCACTGTTTTGTGCAGTTCAGACTCGCGCTATTTTGTGCATCGCAATGTTTTGTGCAGTTTATCGCTCGCGCTACTTTGCGCCTCGCACTATTTTGTGCCGTTGACACTCGCACTATTTTGTGCGTCGCACTGTTTTGTGTAGTTTACCACACACGCAATTTTGCCCCTCGCACTGTTTTGTGCAGTTGACACTCGCGCTATTTTGTCCGTCGCACAGTTTTGTGCAGTTGACACTCGCGCTATTTTGCGCATCGCACTGTTTTGTGCCGTTTATCACTCGCGCTATTTTGCGCGTCGCACTGTTTTGTGCAGTTGACACTCGCGCTATTTTGCGCGTCGCACTGTTTTGTGTAGTTCACACTCGCGCTATTTTGCGCGTCGTACTATTTTGTGCAGTTTATCACTCGCGCTATTTTGCGCCTCACACTGTTTTGTTCAGTTCACACTCGCGCTATTTTGCACGTCGCACTGTTTTGTGCAGTTCACACTCGCGCTATTTTGCGCGTCGCACTGTTCTGTGCAGTTGACACTCGCGCTATTTTGCGCGTGGCACTGTTTTGTACCGTTTATCACTCGCTCTATTTTCCGCGTCGCACTGTTTTGTGCAGTTGACACTCGCGCTATTTTGCGCGTCGCATTATTTTGTGCAGTTCACACTCGCGCTATTTTGCGCGTCGCACTGTTTTGTGCAGTTTATCACTCGCGCTATTTTGCGCCTCGCACTGTTTTGTGCAGTTGACACTCGCGCTATTTTGCGCGTCGCACTGTTTTGTGCGGTTTATCCCTCGCGCTATTTTGCGCGTCGCACTGTTTTGTGCCGTTCACACTCGCGCTATTTTGCGCGTCGCACTGTTTTGTGCAGTTTATCACTCGCACAATTTTGCGCGTCGCACTGTTTTGTGCAGTTGACACTCGCGCTATTTTGTGCGTCGCACTGTTTCGTGCAGTTTACCACTCGCGCAATTTTGCCCCTCGCACTGTTTTGTGCAGTTGACACTCGCGCTATTTTGCGCGTCGCACTGTTTTGTGCCGTTTATCACTCGCGCTATTTTGCGCGTCGCAGTATTTTGTGCAGTTGACACTCGCGCTATTTTGCGCGTCGCACTGTTTTGTGCAGTTCACACTCGCGCTATTTTGCGCGTCGGACTGTTTTGTGCAGTTCACACTCGCGCTATTTTGCGCGTCGCACTATTTTGTACCGTTTATCACTCGCTCTATTTTGCGCGTCGCACTGTTTTGTGCAGTTGACACTCGCGCTATTTTGCGCGTCGCATTGTTTTGTGCAGTTCACACTCGCGCTATTTTGCGCGTCGCACTGTTTTGTGCAGTTTATCACTCGCGTTATTTTCCGCCTCGCACTGTTTTGTGCAGTTGACATGCGCTATTTTGCGCATCGCGCTGTTTTGTGCAGTTTATCACTCGCGCTATTTTGTGCGTCGTACTGTTTTGTGCAGTTTATCACTCGCGCTATTTTGCGCCTCGCACTGTTTTGTGCAGTTGACACTCGCGCTACTTTGCGCGTCGCACTGTTTTGTGCAGTTGACACTCGCGCTAATTTGCGCGTCGCACTGTTTTGTGCAGTTGACACTCGCGCTATTTTGCTCGTCGCACTGTTTTGTGCAGTTCAGACTCACGCTATTTTGTGCGTCGCAATGTTTTGTGCAGTTTATCGCTCGCGCTACTTTGCGCCTCGCACTATTTTGTGCAGTTGACACTCGCACTATTTTGTGCGTCGCACTGTTTTGTGCAGTTTACCACTCACGCTATTTTGCCCCTCGCACTGTTTTGTGCAGTTGACACTCGCGCTATTTTGCGCGTCGCACTGTTTTGTGCAGTTGACACTCGCGCTATTTTGCCCGTCGCACAGTTTTGTGCAGTTGACACTCGCGCTATTTTGCGCGTCGCACTATTTTGTGCAGTTGACACTCGCGCTATTTTGCACGTCGCACTGTTTTGTGTAGTTCACACTTGCGCTATTTTGCGCGTCGCACTGTTTTGTGCAGTTTATCACTCGCGCTATTTTGCGCGCACTGTTTTGTGCAGTTGACACTCGCGCTATTTTGCGCGTCGCACTGTTTTGTGCAGTTGACACTCGCGCTATTTTGCGCGTCGCACTGTTTTGTGCAGTTGACACTCGCGCTATTTTTGCGCGTCGCACTGTTTTGTACAGTTTACACTCGCGCTATTTTGCGCCTCGCACTGTTTTGTGCAGTTGACACTCACGCTATTTTGCGCGTCGCACTGTTTTGTGCAGTTTACACTCGCGCTATTTTGCGCGTCGCACTGTTTTGTGCCGTTCACACTATTTTGCGCGCCGCACAATTTTGTGTAGTTTATAACTCCCGCTATTTTGCGCGGCGCACTGTTTTGTGCAGTTCACACTCGCGCTATTTTGCGCGTCGCACTGTTTTGTGCTGTTGACACTCGCGCAATTTTGCGCCTCGCACTGTTTGTGCAGTTGACACTCGCGCTATTTTGCGCGTCGCACTGTTTTGTGCAGTTGACACTCGCGCTATTTTGCGCGTCGCACTGTTTTGTGCCGTTTATCGCTCGCGCTATTTTGCGCGTCGCACTATTTTGTGCAGTTGACACTCGCGCTATTTTGCGCGTCGCACTGTTTTGTGCAGTTCACACTCGCGCTATTTTGCGCGTCGCACTGTTTTGTGCAGTTTATCACTCGCGCTATTTTGCACCTCGCACTGTTTTGTTCAGTTGACACTCACGCTATTTTGCGCGTCGCACTGTTTTGTGCAGTTTCCACTCGCGCTATTTTGCGCGTCGCACTGTTTTGTACCGCTTATCACTCGCTCTATTTTGCGCGTCGCACTGTTTTGTGCAGTTGACACTCGCGCTATTTTGCGCGTCGCATTGTTTTGTGTAGTTCACACTCGCGCTATTTTGCGCGTCGCACTGTTTTTTGCAGTTTATCACTCGCGTTATTTTCCGCCTCGCACTGTTTTGTGCAGTTGACACTCGCGCTATTTTGCGCGTCGCGTTGTTTTGTACCGCATATCACTCGCTCTATTTTGCGCGTCGCACTGTTTTCTGCAGTTGACACTCGCGCTATTTTGCGCCTCGCACTGTTTTGTGCAGTTGACACTCGCGCTATTTTGCGCGTCGCACTGTTTTGTGCAGTTGACACTCGCGCTATTTTGCGCGTCGCACTGTTTTGTGCAGTTGACACTCGCGCTATTTTGCTCGTCGCACTGTTTTGTGCAGTTCAGACTCGCGCTATTTTGTGCGTCGCACTGTTTTGTGCAGTTTATCACTCGCGCTATTTTGCGCCTCGCACTATTTTGTGCAGTTGACACTCGCACTATTTTGTGCGTCGCACTGTTTTGTCAGTTACACTACGCTATTTTGCCCTCGCACTGTTTTGTGCAGTTGACACTCGCGCTATTTTGCGCGTCGCACTGTTTTGTGCAGTTGACACTCGCGCTATTTTGCCGTCGCACAGTTTTGTGCAGTTGACACTCGCCTATTTTGCGCGTCGCACTGTTTTTGTGCCGTTCACTCACTCGCGCTATTTTGCGCGTCGCACTGTTTTGTGCAGTTGACACTCGCGCTATTTTGCGCGTCGCACTGTTTTGTGGAGTTCACACTCGCGCTATTTTGCGCGTCGTACTGTTTTGTGCAGTTTATCACTCGCGCTATTTTGCGCCTCGCACTGTTTTGTTCAGTTGACACTCGCGCTATTTTGCGCGTCGCACTGTTTTGTGCAGTTCACACTCGCGCTATTTTGCGCGTCGCACTGTTTTGTGCAGTTGACACTCGCGCTATTTTGCGCGTGGCACTGTTTTGTACCGTTTATCACTCGCGCTATTTTGCGCGTCGCACTGTTTTGTGCAGTTGACACTCGCGCTATTTTGTGCGTTGCACTTTTTGTGCAGTTCACACTCCGCTATTTTGCGCGTCGCACTGTTTTGTGCAGTTTATCACTCGCGCTATTTTGCGCCTCGCACTGTTTTGTGCAGTTGACACTCGCGCTATTTTGCGCGTCGCACTGTTTTGTGCGGTTTATCACTCGCGCTATTTTGCGCGTCGCACTGTTTTGTGCCGTTCACACTCGCGCTATTTTGCGCGTCGCACTGTTTTGTGCAGTTGACACTCGCGCTATTTTGTGCGTCGCACTGTTTTGTGCAGTTTACCACTCGCGCAATTTTGCCCCTCGCACTGTTTTGTGCAGTTGACACTCGCGCTATTTTGCGCGTCGCACTGTTTTGTGCCGTTTATCACTCGCGCTATTTTGTGCGTCGCACTATTTTGTGCAGTTGACACTCGCGCTATTTTCCGCGTCGCATTCTTTTGTGCAGTTCACACTCGTGCTATTTTGCGCGTCGCACTGTTTTGTGCAGTTTATCACTCGCGCTATTTTGCGCGTCGCACTGTTTTGTGCAGTTGACACTCGCGCTATTTTGCGCGTCGCACTGTTTTGTGCAGTTGACACTCGCGCTATTTTGCGCGTCGCACTGTTTTGTACCGTTTATCACTCGCGCTATTTTGCGCGTCGCACTGTTTTGTGCAGTTGACACTCGCGCTATTTTGCGCGTCGCATTGTTTTGTGCAGTTCACACTCGCGCTATTTTGCGCGTCGCACTGTTTTGTGCAGTTTATCACTCGCGCTATTTTCCGCCTCGCACTGTTTTGTGCAGTTGAGACTCGCGCTATTTTGCGCGTCGCACTGTTTTGTGCAGTTTATCCCTCGCGCTATTTTGTGCGTCGCACTGTTTTGTGCAGTTTATCACTCGCGCTATTTTGCGCCTCGCACTGTTTTGTGCAGTTGACACTCGCGCTATTTTGCGCGTCGCGCTGTTTTGTGCAGTTTATCACTCGCGCTATTTTTTGCGTCGTACTGTTTTGTGTAGTTTATCACTCGCGCTATTTTGCGCCTCGCACTGTTTTGTGCAGTTGACACTCGCGCTACTTTGCGCGTCGCACTGTTTTGTGCAGTTGACACTCGCGCTATTTTGCGCGTCGCACTGTTTTGTGCAGTTGACACTCGCGCTATTTTGCGTCGCACTGTTTTGTGCAGTTCAACTCACGCTATTTGTGCGTCGCAATGTTTTGTGAGTTTACGCTCGCGCTACTTTCGCCTCGCACTTTTGTGCAGTTGACACTCGCGCTATTTTGCGCGTCGCACTGTTTTGTGCAGTTTATCACTCACGCTATTTTGCCCCTCGCACTGTTTTGTGCAGTTGACACTCGCGCTATTTTGCGCGTCGCACTGTTTTGTGCAGTTGACACTCGCGCTATTTTGCCGTCGCACTGTTTTGTGCAGTTGACACTCGCGCTATTTTGCGCGTCGCACTGTTTTGTGCAGTTTATCACTCTCGCTATTTTGCGCGTCGCACTATTTTGTGCAGTTGACACTCGCGCTGTCTTGCGCGTCGCACTGTTTTGTGTAGTTCACACTTGCGCTATTTTGCGCGTCGCACTGTTTTGTGCAGTTTATCACTCGCGCTATTTTGCGCCTCGCACTGTTTTGTGCAGTTGACACTTGCGCTATTTTGCGCGTCGCACTGTTTTGTGCAGTTGACACTCTCGCTATTTGCGCGTCGCACTGTTTTGTGCAGTTGACACTCGCGCTATTTTGCCCGTCGCACTGTTTTGTGCAGTTCAGACTCACGCTATTTTGCGTCGCAATGTTTTGTGCAGTTTACATCGCTCGCGCTACTTTTGCGCTCGCACTGTTTTGTGCAGTTGACACTCGCCTATTTTGTGCGTCGCACTGTTTTGTGCAGTTTACACTCGCGCTATTTTGCCGTCGCACTGTTTTGTGCAGTTGACACTCTCGCGCTATTTTGCGCGTCGCACTGTTTTGTGCAGCAGTTGACACTCGCTATTTTGCCGTCGCACGTTTTGCGCAGTTGACACTCGCGCTATTTTGCGCGTCGCACTATTTTGTGCAGTTGACACTCTCGCTATTTTGCACGTCGCACTGTTTTGTGTAGTTCACACTTGCGCTATTTTGCGCGTCGCACTGTTTTTGTGCAGTTGACACTCGCGCTATTTTGGCGTCGCACTGTTTTGTCAGTTGACACTCGCGCTATTTTGCGCGTCGCACTGTTTTGTGTGCAGTTCACACTCCGCTATTTTGCGCGTCGCACTGTTTTGTGCAGTTGACACTCGCGCTATTTTGCGCGTCGCACTGTTTTGTAGTTTATCACTCGCGCTATTTTGCGCATCGCACTGTTTTGTGCAGTTGACACTCACGCTATTTTGCGCGTCGCACTGTTTTGTGCGGTTTATCACTCGCGCTATTTTGCGCGTCGCACTGTTTTGTGCCGTTCACACTCGCGCTATTTTGCGCGTCGCACTATTTTGTGTAGTTTATCACTCGCACAATTTTGCGCGTCGCACTGTTTTGTGCAGTTGACACCCGCGCTATTTTCCGCGTCGCACTGTTTTGTGCAGTTTACCACTCGCGCTATTTTGCGCGTCGCACTGTTTTGTGCAGTTGACACTCGCGCTATTTTGCGCGTCGCACTGTTTTGTGCGGTTGACACTCGCGCTATTTTGCGCGTCGCACTGTTTTTGTGCCGTTTATCACTCGCGCTATTTTGCGCGTCGCACTGTTTTGTGCGGTTGACACTCGCGCTATTTTGCGCGTCGCACTGTTTTGTGCAGTTGACACTCGCGCTATTTTGCGCGTCGCACTGTTTTGTGCAGTTTACACTCGCGCTATTTTGCACCTCGCACTGTTTTGTGCAGTTGACACTCGCGCTATTTTGCGCGTCGCACTGTTTTGTGCAGTTGACACTCGCGCTATTTTGCGCGTCGCACTGTTTTGTTACCGTTACACTCGCTCTATTTGCGCGTCGCACTGTTTTGTGCAGTTGACACTCGGCTATTTTGCGCGTCGCATGTTTTGTGCAGTTCACACTCGCGCTATTTTGCGCGTCGCACTGTTTTGTGCAGTTTATACTCGCGTATTTTCCGTCGCACTGTTTTGTGCAGTTGACACTCGCGCTATTTTGCGCGTCGCGTGTTTTGTGCAGTTCACACTCGCGCTATTTTGCGCGTCGCACTGTTTTGTGCAGTTGACACTCGCGCTATTTTGCGCCTCGCACTGTTTTGTGCAGTTGACACTCGCGCTATTTTGCGCGTCGCACTGTTTTTTGCAGTTGACACTCGCGCTATTTTGCGCGTCGCACTGTTTTGTGCAGTTGACACTCGCGCTATTTTGCGCGTCGCACTGTTTTGTGCAGTTCACACTCGCGCTATTTTGCGCGTCGCACTGTTTTGTGCAGTTTACACTCGCGCTATTTGCGCGTCGCACTGTTTTGTGCAGTTGACACTCGCACTATTTTGGGCGTCGCACTGTTTTGTGCAGTTTACACTCGCGCTATTTTGCCCCTCGCACTGTTTTGTGCAGTTGACACTCGCGCTATTTTGCGCGTCGCACTGTTTTGTGCAGTTGACACTCGCGCTATTTTGCGTCGCACTGTTTTGTGCAGTTGACTCGCGCTATTTTGCGCGTCGCACTGTTTTGTGCAGTTGACACTCGCGCTATTTTGCGCGTCGCACTGTTTTGTGCAGTTGACACTCGCGCTATTTTGCGCGTCGCACTGTTTTGTGGAGTTGACACTCGCGCTATTTTGCGCGTCGCACTGTTTTGTGCAGTTGACACTCGCGCTATTTTGCGCGTCGCACTGTTTTGTGCAGTTGACACTCGCGCTATTTTGCGCGCCACTGTTTTGTGCAGTTGACACTCGCGCTATTTTGCGCGTCGCACTGTTTTGTGCAGTTGACACTCGCGCTATTTTGCGCGTCGCACTGTTTTGTGCAGTTGACACTCGCTCTATTTTGCGCGTCGCACTGTTTTGTGCAGTTGACACTAGCGCTATTTTGCGCGTCGCATGTTTTTGTGCAGTTTACACTCGCGCTATTTTGCGCGTCGCACTGTTTTGTGCAGTTTCCGCTCGCGCTATTTGCGCCTCGCACTATTTTGTGCAGTTGACACTCGCCTATTTTGCGCGTCGCACTGTTTTGTGCAGTTTACCACCGCGCTATTTTGCGTCGCACTGTTTTGTTGCAGTTGACACTCGCGCTATTTTGCGCGTCGCACTGTTTTGTGCAGTTGACACTCGCGCTATTTTGCGCGTCGCACTGTTTTGTAGTTTACACTCGCTCTATTTTTCCGTCGCACTGTTTTGTGCAGTGACACTCGCGCTATTTTGCGCGTTGCAATTTTTTGTGCAGTTCACACTCGCGCTATTTTGCGCGTCGCACTGTTTTGTGCAGTTGACACTCGCGCTATTTTGCGCGTCGCACTGTTTTGTGCAGTTGACACTCGCGCTATTTTGCGCGTCGCACTGTTTTGTGCGGTTGACACTCGCGCTATTTTGCGCGTCGCACTGTTTTGTGCCGTTGACACTCGCGCTATTTTGCGCGTCGCACTGTTTTGTGCAGTTGACACTCTCGCGCTATTTTGCGCGTCGCACTGTTTTGTGCAGTTTACACTCGCGCTATTTTGCGCGTCGCACTGTTTTGTGCAGTTGACACTCGCGCTATTTTGCGCGTCGCACTGTTTTGTGCCGTTGACACTCGCGCTATTTTGCGCGTCGCACTGTTTTGTGCAGTTGACACTCTCGCTATTTTGCGCGTCGCACTTTTTGCAGTTCACTCGCTATTTTGCGCGTCGCACTGTTTTGTGCAGTTGACACTCGCGCTATTTTGCGCGTCGCACTGTTTTGTCAGTTGACACTCGCGCTATTTTGCGCGTCGCACTGTTTTGTGCAGTTACACTCGCGCTATTTTTGCGCGTCGCAATGTTTTGTAGTTGACACTCGCGCTATTTGCGCGTCGCACTGTTTTTGTGCAGTTGACACTCGCGCTATTTTGCGCGTCGCATGTTTTGTGCAGTTCACACTCGCGTATTTTGCGCGTCGCACTGTTTTGTGCAGTTTACACTCGCGTATTTTGCCGCCTCGCACTGTTTTGTGCAGTTGACACTCGCGCTATTTTGCGCGTCGCACTGTTTTGTGCAGTTCATCCCTCGCGCTATTTTGCGCGTCGTACTGTTTTGTGCAGTTGATCACTCGCGCTATTTTGCGCGTCGCACTGTTTTGTGCAGTTGACACTCGCTATTTTGCGCGTCGCACTGTTTTGTGCAGTTGACACTCGCGCTATTTTTTGCGTCGCACTGTTTTGTGTAGTTCACACTCGCGCTATTTTGCGCCTCGCACTGTTTTGTGCAGTTGACACTCGCTATTTTGCGCGTCGCACTGTTTTGTGCAGTTGACACTCGCGCTATTTGCGCGTCGCACTGTTTTGTGCAGTTGACACTCGCGCTATTTTGCGCGTCGCACTGTTTTGTGCAGTTCAAACTCACGCTATTTTGTGCGTCGCAATGTTTTGTGGTTTATCACTCGCGCTATTTTGCGCCTCGCACTCTTTTGTGCAGTTGACACTCGCGCTATTTTGTGCGTCGCACTGTTTTGTGCAGTTTACCACTCACGCTATTTTGCCCCTCGCACTGTTTTGTGCAGTTGACACTCGCGCTATTTTGCGCGTCGCACTGTTTTGTGCAGTTGACACTCGCGCTATTTTGCCCGTCGCACAGTTTTGTGCAGTTGACACTCGCGCTATTTTGCGCGTCGCACTGTTTTGTGCCGTTTATCACTCTCGCTATTTTGCGCGTCGCACTATTTTGTGCAGTTGACACTCGCGCTATTTTGCGCGTCGCACTGTTTTGTGTAGTTCACACTCGCGCTATTTTGCGCGTCGCACTGTTTTGTGCAGTTTATCACTCGCGCTATTTTGCGCCTCGCACTGTTTTGTACAGTTGACACTCGCGCTATTTTCCGCGTCGCACTGTTTTGTGCAGTTCACACTCACGCTATTTTGCGCGTCGCACTGTTTTGTGCAGTTCACTTGCGCTATTTTGCGCGTCGCACTGTTTTGTGCATAGTTGACACTCGCTCTATTTTCGCGTCGCACTGTTTTGTGCAGTTGACACTCGCCTATATTGCACGTCGCATTTTTTGTGCAGTTTCACACTCGCGCTATTTTGCGCGTCGCACTGTTTTGTGCAGTTTATCACTCGCGCTATTTTGCGCGTCGCACTGTTTTGTGCAGTTGACACTCTCGCTATTTTGCGCGTCGCACTGTTTTGTGCAGTTGACACTCGCGCTATTTTGCGCGTCGCACTGTTTTGTGCCGTTGACACTCGCGCTATTTTGCGCGTCGCACTGTTTTGTGCAGTTTATCACTCGCGCTATTTTGCGCGTCGCACTGTTTTGTGCAGTTGACACTCGCGCTATTTTGCGCGTCGCACTGTTTTGTGCAGTTGACACACGCGCTATTTTGCGCGTCGCACTGTTTTGTGCAGTTGACACTCGCGCTATTTTGCGCGTCGCACTGTTTTGTGCAGTTCATCAATCGCGCTATTTGCGCGTCGTACTGTTTTGCGCAGTTGACACTGGCGCTATTTTGCGCGTCGCACTGTTTTGTGCAGTTGACACTCGCGCTATTTTGCGCGTCGCACTGTTTTGTGCAGTTCAGCACTCGCGCTATTTTGCGCGTCGCACTGTTTTGTGCAGTTGACACTCGCGCTATTTTGCGCGTCGCACTGTTTTGCAGTTGACACTCGCGCTATTTTGCGTCGCACTGTTTTGTGCAGTTCACACTCGCGCTATTTTGCGCGTCGCACTGTTTTGTGCAGTTGACACTCGCGCTATTTTGCGTCGCACTGTTTTGTAGTTTACACTCGCTATTTTGCGCGTCGCACTGTTTTGTGCAGTTGACACTCGCACTATTTTGCGCGTCGCACTGTTTTGTGCAGCTCACACTCGCGCTATTTTGCGCGTCGCACTGTTTTCTGCAGTTAATCACTCGCGCTATTTTCCGCGTCGCACTGTTTTGTGCAGTTGACACTCGCGCTATTTTGCGCGTCGCGTTGTTTTGTGCAGTTTATCACTCGCGCTATTTTGTGCGTCGTACTGTTTTGTGCAGTTTATCACTCGCGCTATTTTCCTCCTCGCACTGTTTTGTGCAGTTGACACTCGCGCTACTTTGCGCATCGCACTGTTTTGTGCAGTTGACACTCGCGCTAATTTGCGCGTCGCACTGTTTTGTGCAGTTGACACTCGCGCTATTTTGCTCGTCGCACTGTTTTGTGCAGTTCAGACTCGCGCTATTTTGTGCGTCGCAATGTTTTGTGCAGTTTATCGCTCGCTCTACTTTGCACCTCGCACTATTTTGTGCAGTTGACACTCGCACTATTTTGTGTGTCGCACTGTTTTGTGCAGTTTACCACTCACGATATTTTGCCCCTCGCACTGTTTTGTGCAGTTGACACTCGCGCTATTTTGCGCGTCGCACTGTTTTGTCCAGTTGACACTCGCGCTATTTTGCGCGTCGCATAGTTTTGTGCAGTTGACACTCGCGCTATTTTGTGCGTCGCACTGTTTTGTGCCGTTTATCACTCGCGCTATTTTGCGCGTCGCACTGTTTTGTGCAGTTGACACTCGCGCTATTTTGCGCGTCGCACTGTTTTGTGTAGTTCACACTCGCGCTATTTTGCGCGTCGTACTGTTTTCTGCAGTTTATCACTCGCGCTATTTTGCGCGTCGCACTGTTTTGTGCAGTTCACACTCGCGCTATTTTGCGCGTCGCACTGTTTTGTGCAGTTCACACTCGCGCTATTTTGCGCGTCGCACTGTTTTTGTACCGTTTATACTCGCGCTCTATTTTCCGCGTCGCACTGTTTTGTGCAGTTGACACTCGCGCTATTTTGCGCGTCGCATTATTTTGTTCAGTTCACACTAGCGCTATTTTGCGCGTCGCACTGTTTTGTGCAGTTGACACTCGCGCTATTTTGCGCCTCGCACTGTTTTGTGCAGTTGACACTCCGGCTATTTTGCGCGTCGCACTGTTTTGTGCGGTTTATCACTCGCGCTATTTTGCGCGTCGCACTGTTTTGTGCCGTTCACACTCGCACTATTTTGCGCGTCGCACTGTTTTGTGCAGTTTATCACTCGCACAATTTTGTGCGTCGCACTGTTTTGTGCAGTTGACACTCGCGCTATTTTGTGCGTCGCACTGTTTTGTGCAGTTTACCACTCGCGCAATTTTGCCCCTCGCACTGTTTTGTGCAGTTGACACTCGCGCTATTTTGCGCGTCGCACTGTTTTGTGCAGTTGACACTCGCGCTATTTTGCGCGTCGCACTGTTTTGTGCCGTTTATCACTCGCGCTATTTTGCGCGTCGCACTATTTTGTGCAGTTGACACTCGCGCTATTTTGCGCGTCGCACTGTTTTGTGCAGTTCACACTCGCGCTATTTTGCGCGTCGCACTGTTTTGTGCAGTTTATCACTCGCGCTATTTTGTGCCTCGCACTGTTTTGTGCAGTTGACACTCGCGCTATTTTGCGCGTCGCACTGTTTTGTGCAGTTGACACTCGCGCTATTTTGCGCGTCGCCCTGTTTTGTGCAGTTCACACTCGCGCTATTTTGCGCGTCGCACTGTTCTGTGCAGTTTATCACTCGCGCTATTTTGCGCCTCGCACTGTTTTGTGCAGTTGACACTCGCGCTATTTTGCGCGTCGCACTGTTTTGTGCAGTTCACACTCGCGCTATTTTGCGCGTCGCACTGTTTTGTGCAGTTGACACTCGCGCTATTTTGCGCGTTGCACTGTTTTGTACCGTTTATCACTCGCTCTATTTTCCGCGTCGCACTGTTTCGTGCAGTTGACACTCGCGCTATTTTGCGCGTCACATTATTTTGTGCAGTTCACACTCGCGCTATTTTGCGCGTCGCACTGTTTTGTGCAGTTTATCACTCGCGCTATTTTGCGCCTCGCACTGTTTTGTGCAGTTGACACTCGCGCAATTTTGCGCGTCGCACTGTTTTGTGCAGTTTATCACTCGCGCTATTTTGCGCGTCGCACTGTTTTGTGCAGTTCACACTCGCGCTATTTTGCGCGTCGCACGATTTTGTGCAGCTCACACTCACGCTATTTTGCGCGTCGCACTGTTTTGTGCAGTTTATCACTCGTGCTATTTTGCGCCTCGCACTGTTTTGTGCAGTTGATACTCGCGCTATTTTGCGCGTCGTATTGTTTTGTGCAGTTGACACTCGCGCTATTTTGCGCGTCCCACTGTTTTGTGCAGTTGACACTCACGCTAATTTGCGCGTCGCACTTTTTTGTGCAGTTGACACTCGCGCTATTTTGCGCGTCGCGCTGTTTTGTGCCTTTTATCACTCGCGCTATTTTGCGCGTCTCGCTATTTTGTGCAGTCGACACTCGCGCTATTCTGCGCGTTGCACTGTTTTGTGCAGTTCACACTCGCGCTATTTTGCGCGTCGCACTATTTTGTGCAGTTTATCACTCGCCCTATTTTGCGCCTCACACTGTTTTGTGCAGTTGACACTCGCGCTATTTTGCCCGTCGCACTGTTTTGTGCAGTTCATACTCGCGCTAATTTACGCGTCGCACTGTTTTGTGCAGTTGACACTCGCGCTATTTTGCGCGTCCTAGTGTTTTGTGCAGTTGACACTCGCGCTATTGTAGACGTCCCCCGAACGCCCCGGGAGGGTTAAGTCCCGTTCTGTTTGTATTGGGGTCACTACAGTTCAAGGACTCAAATGTCACGGTTCTTAATCTTGAACCAAAGAGTCCAAATCCGGCAAATCGTTTTGAAAACAGATTTTTTGAAAGAAGTGCCAAACATGGACTGCTTCGCCAGATACAGAGTCGCCACCTAAATATTTTTTAATGGGAAATTTAGGAAACCCTGACTCGGTGCCAAAGGCCACGTGTCCGTCATCACCAAAGTTGCCTCGGCTCGGGAACTTGGGTACGATTGGGGAAGGTCACTTCGTGAGCACCCCCGCTCGCCCGGTCAAAGACCGGCCTCTACTAACCGTGATATCTGATTTTGAAAACATTGTGCGCTCTTATTCCGGTTATTAGCCTAGGTTACTATGTGATGCTCGCAACAAACAAGTATAGACTGAGCCGCCTGAATTGGAACAAAACATTTCATGCTTGTTTTTTTTGAAAATGGTTTGATGGTGCTACCCGCAGGTAGGCTAAGACGCGGGTTTGCCACCCTCAGGTGGGCTTAGAAAACATGATTTTGCCACTATCTAGTGGGCTTAAAACAAACAGTTAATGAATTGCTCCAATTCAGATAACTCAACCTCCACCCACAGGCATTCAAGGCAGATATATCACATAAGCCCATAGCCTCATGGTAAGCATGCTATCATGGCAACACTCACACGCATGCAAGGATGCTAAAGCATAAAACTCACCTAGTACTCCAAGCCAAAACAGGAACCGATTAGAAATCATGCATGGATCCTAAATATACAGAATGCCTAATGCAACACATGCAAAATGCAACTATAGCAGGCTCGGCTATTCTAAAGATGGCATGTGAAATGCTACAACTACCACGTATTCAATTTGGAATTGAAATACAGATGCAGTTTGTATGATGCGCCGATCCCGGTGCATGCAAAACAGATGAATGATGCAAACATGCTGTCATACTGTATGCTAATTGAAATATGCCCTATATCTAACCATCGTAAGCGGGTAAATAAAAGGGAGAAAGAAATGGGGGTTGGAAGACATACATCGCACTCACACACCCTTATTACAATTATGCCCTCACACAGAGGGTCCGAATAAATAATAATACAGTCCGAAATGAAAGAATAATACAGATTTCTAATTAATGTACAGATTAACTACAAAAAAGTAAAACTGGCATGCAAGCCAGGGACTGCCTTGCTTCTGATGAATAATGTATGCCGGGCTGCTCTGGCGCGGAAATCCACTGGGATGCCCCAATTAGCCTCTGTTTGCACTTTTCTCGAAATGCGTGCCAAACTCTGAAAAGTTGTTGATCCTTGATTTTGCTGCAACAGAGAGCAGGAAAAGGGCATAGCAATGTATTTCACAAATATATGCATGCCTCGATCCTCGTGCCACCAATCACGCATATCGATGCATGATGGCCGAGGAGCCGAATTGCACAGCTCAATATAGAATGAATGCATGTGAATGCTACAACAAACCCTAACTCCATCATGGGTAATCCGGAGTGTCGGTGACTGGGGAATTGAGACCCGTTCCGTCACTCGGAGTGCAAAACGTGCCTCGTTTCCCGTGCCCGGGCTAACTCCTATCCCGAACACGATGCAATATGCATGATATGTATGAAATACAGCTAATATACAATTCTAGCATGCACAATGCTATGAGAATGAGGTGCCTCGAAATGCGTGCGCACGGGCGCGTAAACCGAGGCGATGATCCTAAGGCATAAAATGGCATATGCAATGCAATTGGACTTACACTAACATGAGTGAGCCTCAGCCACACTCACATAAAAGGCCGTCGGATAAAAACGAAGTGCCTCGAAATGCGCGCCCACGGGCGCGCATACCGAGGCGATGCATACAGAATGCAAAATGTCATGGAAGTGATATGTAATGAGGTTAAAATGAGATGTCTCGAAGTGCGTGCCCAAACCGAGAAAATGGCATACGGAATGCAATGATGCGAAAATGGCATACGGCATGCAGAATGGACTTATACCAACGTGAGAGGACCTCATCCACTCTCACACGGGAGGCCGTCGGATAAAAACGAAGTGCCTCGAAATGCGCGCACACGGGCGCGCAAACCGAGGCAATGCATTAAAGCATGAAATAGCATGAAAATGCAAATTGGGCTTACACTAACATGAGAGGGCCTCAGCCGCACTCACATAAGATGCCGAGAGACAAAAATGAAGTGCCTCGAAATGCGTGTCCACAGGCGCGCAAACCGAGGCGATGGATAAAGGCATGAAAATGCAAATTGGGCTTACACTAACATGAGAGGGCCTCAGCCACACTCACATAAGATGCCGTGAGATGAAAAAGGGGTGCCTCAAAATGCGTGCACACGGGCACGCAAACCAAGGCGGTGACATACGCAATGCGAATGACATACGGAATGCAAATTGGGCTTACACTAACATGAGAGGGCCTCAGCCGCACTCACATAAGCTGTCGGGAGACAAAAATGAAGTGCCTCGAAATGCATGCACACGGGCACGCAAACCGAGGCATGGCCCTAAGGCACAGAAATGACATGCGAATGAGATGTGACATATGGCATATGGAAAATGCCAATTTCAGCAGCTAAAATGATGCACAAATAGCCCCCGAATTATGACAAAATTACACCGATGCCCGAAATGCGATGTAATGCACCCGAAATGGCCTACAGCTCTACTAAACATGCATAATTGACACATGACATGTAAAACAGTAGCAAGGCAGCCCCTAAAATAACATTTTTCAGTACAAAGAAAGGCTAAACAACAACCACAAGTATGGCAAAATTAGCATGCAAAAATGGGGAAAAAGAGGGGAATTACAAAGTAAGTAGTATATACAATGATCAAACCGAAAAAAACAGTTCTAAAACATTAAAGAGGGGTCAAAAATATGCACATTTACAAGAGATGATATCCCCCAATTCAGTATGTAGATAGGCTAAACATAGCATGCAAAATAATGAGCCAACAAAGGCTATAACATGAGGTACCAAAAGCATGCACCAATCAACCTTGGACCCTTAACAAAACATGAAGAATGGGCCAAAATAAGACACTTTATAAGCCTGATGAAGGCTGAAAACAGAAGTTAAGCCAGCCTAACAAAGCATGCAAAATAATGAACCAAATAGGGAGTACAACATGAAGTATCAAAAGCATGCACCAAATGGCCTAAGACCCTTAACAAAACATTATGAGAAGGCCAAAACAAGGCTCTTTCCAGGCCTGATGAAGACTCAAAACAGAAGCCAAGCAAGCCTAACAAAGCATGCAATTTTACGGAATCAAAGATGGTATTACATGAAGTACCAAAATAATGCACCAAATGGCCTAAGACCCTTAACAAGACATGAAGAATGGGCCAAAATAAGACACTTTCTAGGCCTGATAAAGACTCAAAACAGAAGCCAAACAAGCCTAACAAAGCATGCAAAATAGGGGTAGAACATGAATTCAAAGCAAGTGGTATGCAGAGCATGAAAACCAGGTTGAGCCCTTCTTAAATGTTGAAGAGGGGCTCAAAATAAGCACAATATTAGTTCATGAGATGCTCCAAATCAGATCACAAATAGGCCAAATAAATCATGCAATTTTACGGAAAATATGGAGGATTACAAAGAAAGTTCATGATAGAGAGGCCAAACATGATGGAGCCCTTCTTAAATGTTGAAGAGGGGCTCAAAATAGGCCCACTCACAGTTTATATCAGGCTCGAAATCAGATCACTCATAAGCCAAATAAATCATGCAATATAATGGCATAAAGAGTGATATTGAAAGAGGTGTGTCATGGGGCTCTCAAACAAGGTTGATCCCTTCTTCAATGTTGAAGAGGGGCTCAAAATGAGCCTAAAACCAGTAGGGGTCGGAGCCCAAAACCTCAAGCAAATAGGGTAGAAAAATGATACAAAAAAAGTGCTAGAAAAGAGGGAAAAGGGACTCACCCTTGAAGACCACTTCTTTTGTTGCTTCTTGGACCAAATTTGTTGCTTCTTAGCCTCTGAAAACCTTCCTAGCTGCTGGAAATGGAATGGTGATGGTGATGCTAGGTGTTGATGAACAAATGGTGCCAAGACTTGGATGTTTGAAGCTTTTTGGAAGAGAGGAATGGAGGAGATGTATATGCAAGGCTCAAAGGATTTTTCTAACCCTTAAACCAGCTGGGAGCTGCTGGTTTATATGGCCAAGAAAAGGGGTGAAAAAAGGAGGGCAAAAAGGTGGGAAAATACACCCAAGTATTTCCTCAAAATATCTTTTTCCAAAATATCTAGATATTTTGCTCTCAAAAAAATCTTTCCCTAAATCTAGATATTTGAGGGCAACTAATGCATAGCTGGAATACACTCAATGAGAGGAATAGGGCCGGCCAACTCACAGGGGCAAAATCGTCATTTCACAAAAGGGTGGCTGGCCAGCTAGATAATAATAAAAAAAACTGCCGAGAAGACCACTGGCTGGTGGGTGCTAGGGAAGTCCAAAAATGTCCATTCAAGTGTCCAAATTGAAGCCCCGGAAGTTAGCTTTCCAATGCCGCAAACCTTGCATCAAACTTCCTCCTGTAGAAAAAGTTATGCCAGTTTCCGTAAAGCCGCGCAGATTCAGTCCAACCGGACTTTAACCAACCAAATCTCCTCCCCCCGGATTTGGACTTAGGAGATTCTTGAGTGAAAAATGAAGCCCCGGAAGTAAGCTTTCCAATGGTGGTGGCCTCATATTTTAATTCCTCTTGTGCAAAGAGTTACGCTTGTTTCGGTGAAGCCGCGCAGACTTTACTCCTTCCCGTATTCATGCTGAACCACTTTTGACCAAGCAGATAACTGGTTGCTGAGACAATTGCTGGCCCCCCACCCTCCAGTGATCTTCCTGGTGCTAAAACAGAGGTACCTGCCAAAATTGAACAAAAACTAATGCAAAACGAAAGCTCGGGGACCAAAACCGCGCGGGGTCCCGAAAATGGGCCGTGAGCACCGAAAGTGGCGTTCGGCCACGAAGTGGGCATCAGAGGCCCCAGTGTCCCTCGGAATGATAAAATAGAGGCACTTGCCAAAATTGAACAAAAACTAATGCAAAATGAATGCTCGGGGCCCAAACCGCGAGATTCGGGGTCCCGAAAATGGGCTGTAGGCACCGAAAGTAGTGTTCGGCCACGAAGTGGGTATCTACGACCCCAGTGTTCCTCGGAATGATAAAATAGAGGCACTTGCCAAATTTGAACAGAAACCGATGCGAAATGAATGCTCGGGGGCCAAAACCGCGCGGTTCGGGGTCCCGAAAATGGGCCGTGAGCACCGAAAGTGGCGTTCAGCCACGAAGTGGGTATCTGCGACCCCAGTGTTCCTCGGTATGATAAAACAGAGGCACTTGACAAAAACCGGAGAAATCGGAGATGGTTGGGCGGTCCCGAACCGAGGCACACGGCCTGACGGTCCCGAAAACCGGGAACCGGGCTCCGAAATGGGCAAAATGGCCTACGGCCACGAAAAGTAGCTCACGGCCACCGAGAGATAGTCTACAGGACTACTCCCTTCCCGCAGGAAAGAAAACAGAGAAAACTGAGTCTGGTTCGCAAACCGAGACAAGGCACAGAAGAAGGTTCGGAAGTCCGGAGGCGGGGCGCACGGCCGCGACTCTAAGACTTCTGAACGAGCACAACATGCAACATCACCGAGCGCTCAATCGGTGACGTCTGAGTCTTAAGGTCGGTGAAAAATGGGGTGTCTACAGTTGCCCCTCTTTGACAGAACTCGGAAGTCACAAGTGACGGGAGTGAATGTCAAAGCCCAGAGACGACCCATTTTTGACAAGGCCGAAGACTGAGACAATCATACAAGATGAACAGATAAATGTGTGCCCGCAGGCGTGCCCGCAGGCAGGGGGCAAAATGCAAAATGATATGCAGAAAGATTTTGATAATTGGACTTACACGCCACGCGAAGCCGGTTTGAAGATTGGACTTATACGCTACGCGAAGCCGGTTTGAAAATTGGACTTACACGCTACGCGAAGCCGGTTTGAAGATTGGACTTACACGCTACGCGAAGCCGGTTATCATTCATGATCATGCAAAGAGAGCTGTAATGAAGCAAGTATTCACGATAGATGCAACAGAGAGTACAATAGATGGAAAATGGTGACATACTCCAACCACGCTGGACTCGTGAGTGGAGGAAGAACAAAGAAAATCAATCAGAAGCGCGTTCCACGCAACCTAAGATAAATTCCAAGCATGCTGAAAATCGCGTGAGGAAGGGACACTCAAAACACGCTGAAAGTCGTGAGAGGAGGTCCGAAAACAACCGCCCAGGTGCGTACACAACGCAACCCGAGATAAATTCCAAACACGCTGAAATCGCGTAAGGAAGGGGACACTCAAAACACGCTGAAGTCGTGAGAGGAGGTCCGAAAACACGCTATTTTGCGCGTCGCACTGTTTTGTGCAGTTTATCACTCGCGCTATTTTGCGCCTCGCATTGTTTTGTGCAGTTGACACTCGCGCCATTTTGCGCGTCGTAGTGTTTTGTGCAGTTCACACTCGCGCTAATTTGCGCGTCGCACTGTTTTGTGCAGTTGACAGTCGCGCTATTTTGCGCGTCGCACTGTTTTGTGCAGTTTATCACTCGTGCTATTTTGCGCCTCGCACTGTTTTGTGCAGGTGACACTCGCGCTATTTTGCGCGTCGCATTGTTTTGTGCAGTTGACACTCGCGCAAGCGTCGCATTGTTTTGTGCAGTTGACACTCGCACTAATTTGCGCGTCGCACTGTTTTGTGCAGTTGACACTCGCGCTATTTTGCGCGTCGCACTGTTTTGTGCCGTATATCAATCGCGCTATTTTGCGCGTCTCACTATTTTGTGCAGTTGACACTCGCGCTGTTTTGCGCGTCGCACTGTTTTGTGCAGTTGACACTCGCGCTATTTTGCGCGTCGCACTGTTTTGTGCCGTTTATCACTCGCGCTATTTTGCGTGTCGCACTATTTTGTGCAGTTGACAGTCGCACTGTTTTGCGCGTCGCGCTATTTTGTGCAGTTGACACTCGCGCTATTTTGCGCGTCGCACTGTTTTGTGCAGTTTATCACTCGTGCTATTTTGCGCCTCGCACTGTTTTGTGCAGTTGACACTCGCGCTATTTTGCGCGTCGCACTGTTTTGTGCAGTTGACACTCGCGCTATTTTGCGCGTCGCACTGTTTTGTGCAGTTGACACTCGGGCTATTTTGCGCGTCGCACTGTTTTGTGCAGTTGACACTCGGGCTATTTTGCGCGTCGCACTGTTTTGTGCAGTTTATCACTCGCGCTATTTTGCGCGTCGCACTA
>JAPPVO010004532.1:0-30319 GCA_030407325.1 Camellia japonica
TTAGCTAGTGTTGTGTAATAATTAGTTATTCATTTTGGTTGTGTAATATTTATTCAGATACTCTGCGAGAGGGCAATTTTGTAATAAGTGTGCGTGCGTGTGATGTATGTCTTCCAACCCCACGTCTTTCTCCATTTTATTTACCAACTTATGATGGTTAGTTTAGGACACGTTTCAATTAGCATCTATATGTTCGCATATTTGCATTCATTCATCTGTATTGCATGCACCGGGCTCAGCGCATCATACTAACTGCATTGTATTTCAATTCCGAGTTGAATACATGTTATCTATTGGATTTCACCTGCCATCTTAGAATAGCCGAGCCTATCTTAGTTGCATTCCTGTATGTGTTGCATTAGGCATTTCAGCATAGTTAGGATCATGCATTTGATTACTAACTAGCTTCTATTTTGGCTCGGAGTACTAGGTAAGTTTTTATGCTTTAGCATCCTTGCATGCGTGTGAGTGACTGCCATGATAGCATGCTTACCATGGGCTATGTGCTTATGTGATATAACTGCTTGAATGCCTGTGGTGAAGGTTGGGTTGCTTGAGTTGGAATAATTCGTCGAAACCCGTGTTTTAGCCTACTTGCGAGTAGCAAACTTTAATCCATTTTCAAAACAAACGGATATGCGATGATTTGTTCCAAATTAGGCAATCTAGTCTATACTTGTATGCTGTGCGCATCACATAGTAATTCTAGGCTAATAAAACCGGAATGAGAGCACATAATGTTTTCAAAACTCAATATCATGGTTAGTAGAGGCCGATCTTTGATCGGGCGAGCGGGGGTGCTCACGAAGTGACCTTCCCCAATAGTACCCAAGTTCCCGAGCCGAGGCAACTTTGGTGATGACGGACACGTGGCCTTAGGCAACGAGTTAGGGTTTCCTAAATTCCCCCAAAATAGATATTTAGGTGGCGACTCTGTATCTGGCAAAGCAGTCCATGTTTGGCACTTCTTTCAAAAAACCTGTTTTCAAAAACGATTTGCCGGATTTGGACTCTTTGATGATTCATCGGTCTTACATTGCACTCTGCGAGATTAGATACAGGACCGTGACATTGAGTCCTGAACTGTAGTAAGCCCAATGAACAAAACGAGATTCCCTCCCGGGACGTTCGGGGACGTCTACACATGCCTTCCACCTCTACCACCACGGGTTTGACCTCTTCCTGACATCCTAATTAAGGAACAAAATAAACAGTTTAGCACATAATCTCAAATGTGCTCGCGACTTCTCCTACTCATTTGATCACAGCAATTCTATAATTTTCTACCATACAAACAATTCAATTCCACTCCACATAAGCACTTAGTTACGTAAGCACATACGGATTATCCTTTTGTGATAAAATTCGTCCCACGAAAAACCAAGAATTCTTAGTAGAATGAGTATTGATCAAGTACGCTTCTAATAAGGCCTCAAGGAAATTAATAGGCGCAAACAACATCCCAAAAGTCCAATCCCATACCCATCTAGTGATATAAGCAGGTTATCACATAGTGACAAAATACAAAAACATCTCCTAATCATGCGAAATGAACCCATTGTGGTATAACAACCACTCCCTACGAGCCCCAAGTATTCAAACCCGGTAGCTCTGATACGAAGTTGTAACGCCTAAAATTTGCCAACATAATCTAGATACAACAACTAACATTCCTTAAAGAATAATAGCAATTCTCCAATTATCATATCATTGATCATTAAAGTTTGTACAAAATGGTCCCACATGCGAATTATACATTCAATGATATCAAATACATGAATCTATAACATGTAGAACATCGAATCCAAAAATAAACAAAATGCCCTCAAGGACTTACAAATTCCAAGGCTTAAGCCCAGTTACACAAAAATGGTTTCACAAACCCATACATTTATAATTCTTGGCTAGCAAAATGAACCACAACAAAATAAGAGCCACTAGCTCTCCACAAAATATGTCCACACCCTTAATTCGGTGGGATTACCATATCTTTTCCTGCACCAAAGTTCCATAGGGGTGAGCATAAAGCCCAGTAGAGAAATTCTTAACAAAGTATATATATTTATACAAGTCTCATAAAAAGGAATGTATATGCCATGCTATGCTTTTGACATAAAAATCACATTATTATCTTTTGAAAATCCTTTATGCTCAATGATATCTTGAAATCTCAACAATACATAAATTATCAGTTTAATTCAAGGGGCGGTAAATACGACTTAGGTAATCCCTAGGTTGGTGTCTACAAGTAGGCATAACTAATACTACCAAAACCCCACTTTACCAGTTGCTAACCGGAAGGGAAGTGGTACCTCCTCCGTGCGTGTTTTCGGTCTTTCACCCCAGACACTCAGGCTAACTTAATCAATTTCATCTACACCTCCTATTCGGACTTACCAACGTATTTACCTCAAAACATTTCAATAAATCTCACATTCATTTTTTTACAATGTTTCATTCTCAATGTAAGGTTTCAAACCCCAATTCAATAGTTATAAGAAGCAAAGTATTGAAATGCCAAATGCAACTAATATTCATGCCATGCAAAAATTAACCATGAAATGCAACATCCTTTCATTCACAAAACTTCCACACAATGTTCCATTTGTGAGTAAAATTTCTATTTTTCAACCATTCAATGCAAGGTTTTCATAACAATCACCAGACTCATTTCCCTTTTCAATGCTATTCCTCATCATAGCCATATATTCATCTAGGTTTTTCAATGACTAACAAATAAACTCATACTTTTTACAATCCTCAATAATTTATTCATTCCATAACTACATTACATTTTGAGCAATAACTTCCCAAAACCCCTAATTCTCATATTCCAAGAAAATTTACCTTTTGTCAAGTAACACAAGAGATTTTCTGTAACACCCTCGAAATAAACCCATAAATCAAACATTCTTGACATGTTTAGATATAAAAGAATAAAGCATAATTAGATATCATCAGAGTATTCATTACAGAATGTATTACATGTTGACAACAAAAGTAAATGCCCTATAGGCTTACAACTTTCCAAGTCAACACTTGGTTACAACAGAGAGTGCTAACTCTTCACAAAAGAAGCCCTTGGCTTGATATACATGTAATACAACCAAAAATAACAAAAAGAATCCAACAGCCTCAAGCCTCCCAAGCTACGTCCTTGGAGGTGGCATACTACCTGTACCTGAAAATAATGTCCCATATAGGGTGAGCCAACGCCCAGTAGAGATATGCTAAACATAATATGAGCAATAACTAAAACATTAGCATTTGACAGCTGTTTAACTCACATGAATAAATTCATAACCCATTTCAATTTCATGACAAATGTGTCCATGTTTCATTTTATTTTCAATACTTATCCAATTTCTCAATTCATAATCCTGGCTCAGAACCTGGCCATATACTTTAAATGAGAACATATCTCATATCAATAACTCTTCCATTTCAACAATTTAAATGAGATAACAACTCATATCAAAACATTTCCATAAGCCACAATAGATACACAGATTCACTGTATCAAAACACATAAAACACTTCCATACTTCACAAATGATACACAGATTTGCTGTATCAATAATTCAGTAGATACACGTATTTGCTGTATCAATGGAGTCCATCCCCTATCTCCTCCCACATAACATCCGGTTTAGGAGTCCATCCCCTATCTTCCCTTAAACCGTGGAGTACATCCCCTATCTCCTCCCACACAATACAATGTATATAAACACATATCATATACATAATCAATCAATACATAAATTCAATGTATTATTCCAACCGTCATATTCGATGACATATTCAATTGATTAGTTTTAGTTTGCCTAATCATCATGCATTGTCTACAACAATCAAGACTATCCTCCACCGATAGCCCAAAGCAGTTATTTCTGAACAGATAATAAATGTCTCAACAGATATAAAATCTTAACATTTTCAAAGTGAGCGATTAATAAATCCAACTCCACCATTCTAACTCATAATGAGCCAATTCCATTATTTCCAACTCAATTTCACATTTCTACAACAATTATCATTAATTACACTAATGACCCAAATATACCCAAACATGGCATTTTTCCCTTAATTTCCAATATTAACCCAAAGGTTCAAATATTAACAACAACCTCAACAATCTCCTTTTTAGACCCAAAATATACATATATGAGTAAAAAACAACAAATCCCCTCTTTTGAAAATAACACATTTCAAACCCTAATTTTCCAAATCAAACCATCTATACAAATAACTCAATGTCTATGTTAAAGCACATAAACATGAGTAGGAATCCCTACGTCAAAAGATGAAATCCAATGGAGGAGATGAAGAATCTCGAAGTGCTCCAAACCAAGAAATTTTCGGATCAAAAGATAGCCCTCGACAAACTCAACAACTTTTACAAAGGCCAAAGATGAGGAACCCACTCCTACTAGATCAATCCCTAGAGAGAAGGTAAGGTTTTAGAGAGAGGAGCTCTCAAATCTGATTTTGGGAAAGTAAGAGAGAGAAAGAGAGTTGAAAAAGTGATCCAAAAGTCGAATTACGGATTTATATAAAAGTCGCCCCGCTCGAGCGTGGAAACCCCCGCACGAGCGTCAGACACAGACTCACGCTCGAGCGTCAAAAGCACCGCTCGAGCGTAGATTACACACTTCCAGAAGTTTTGCAGACATGGTCCCCGCTTGAGCGGAGGAACAAAATCAAAGGGTCACACTCGAGCGTCAAAACTCCCGCTCAAGCGTCTGAAGACCTGCAGACAAAAGTACTAGGAGGTGGAAATTTACGCTCGAGCGTCAAAACGCCCGCTCAAGCGGAGAAGCAACAACGAAGGGCCCCCTCGAGCGTCAAAAGCCCCGCTCGAGCGTGAAGGCCAAAATCTAGGCATCAACTCTAGGTTTCAAAACACAACCAACCTATTTCAAACCTGCCCAACACACCCCAAGACTCAAATACAAGAGTAAGGGAAGGAAATGAGAATGAGACAACAACACAACCACGGCACCAAGTCCGAAATACAATATACAAAGGAAAGGAAAACCGGGATCGCTATATTTTCTTCAATCATTCTTTTATTTTAACATGATGATCGATAAACACCCACAATTCCCAACATTTTCACAAAATCTCAAGTTTCTAGGTTTTTGCCAAAACTAAACATTTCTCCATATTTCATAAGAAATCTTTTCCCCGTTCCCATAATATAGTAAAGTCCTCTAACGTTGCAAGAAAAACAAGGAATAAACCCATTTTGAAAATCATCACAATACATAAAACAAAACAAAATTCCTAATACTACCCAAAAGAGTTCCAAACCAACATAATCTTGTAAAAACATATATATAACTCAAAGAAATCCCCTACCTCAAACTTTGGAGAAGAAGAGAGAAGAAACCCCTAAAATCAACGGTGTAGAAACTAGATCTCCACCATACAAAGTGAAGCCCTCGATTGGCTCTCCAAAGCTTGTGAAGGATGATGGATCAAAACCCCAATGGATTGCAAGAGATCAAGTGTTTATAGTGTTTGGTGGGTGTTTTTAGAGAGAAGGGAGAGGAAATGCTACTTTTAGAGAGAGAGAGAGATGTGTAAAAAGTGAAATACACATAGCCCCAAAAGAGAAGAAAAGCAAAATTTTCGGACTCAGCGGAGTCCTGCACGTGCGGCACCCACGCCTACATGTGCGGAGCGTCCTCCTGCACGTGCGGCAAACACTCCCAGACGTGCGGCGATCCTTCCCTGCACCTCTAGCCGCACCTGCATATAATGCAGTATGTAACCCAGAAGTCTGATTCCCGCACATGTGGCCTCATCTCCCGCACGTGTGGCCCAAGGCCCGCACATGTGGCGCAACCCTCAGCCCAGAAAATTCCAGCACATGTGTAAAACCCCTGGATTCTACCTCAAGCCTCCCGAAACAAGTGGAACTCAGAATTGAAATTAATAGAGACGAAAATTTTGAGAAATATATTTCAAAAGTGTTGAACCCAACACACACAAAAGAAAGTAAGACGGGTTACGTACCCGGTCATCACAACTTTACCTGCATGTCGTAAATGATGTTCAACTTTCCACGGCATGTCATATAACGGCATTTGTGTGCATGCCGTGAAAGAATTTTTACGACATGCATTGCAAGCTGTAAAAATTCAATTTTGTTGTAGTGATTCCACTAGAGAAGGACATATTTGGGGAGGAGATCAGTGTACAACTTCAAAGAGTAGGCATGGAGTATGTATGTCAACTGAGAGAGCTATCCATTACATGCATCATGTTGTACATAAGGTAAGACTAAATTATTACATGGTTTGTGAGAAGCTGAGGTTTTTATCAATTATAAAGTTCCTTATGACAATTATTTCTTCTTTTATTAGCCATTTCCATCAAGTGTTAAAAGCGTCGAATTTGGACAGAAGATTTGCATTTGTAAACCCATATGTTGTTAGTGGTAAATGTCAGACTGGTGGAAATTCAAAATCAACATCGATTGCTAGAAGATTAGATGATGCCAAGCCTGACCAACTAATATTTATTCCTTATAATATTGGGTAATTGTCGTAGAGTTATTTATTTCATGTGTTTGAAATAATTACTTGTTGAGCTCATACTTGTGATTTGTTCAATTTTAGGTACCATTGGGTTATATTAGTCATTGATCCATCATCAATGATAGTGTACTATGTTGATTCATTTTATCCTTGTGAAATCAACACAAGTTTAAAAATTGTAATAAACATGTAAGTTTATTACTTTTGTACATTTATTTGCAATAGAGCTATTCTAATGATAATGTACTAATCTTTGTTCTTTTTATAAAGTGGTCTTCGAATTTATGGAATAACTAAAGGGATGAATAGAAAGCCAATTTGGAAAGTAGTTGAGGTAATCAATATAGTTTTTTTTTTTTTTTTGTGAATTATATATTTAATGTTAATGATGATTGATCTTGAGTATAATTGTTATATGTAGTTTTCTAATAAAATGCACATTATTTGTATGTGGTGGCCACAACAGCTGACAAGCATGGAATGTAGATTTTATGTAATGAGGTACATGAAAGTCCTTATTAGAGATCAAAGCATCTTAAGAAAAACAAACGTAAGATCAATTTAAGTAGTTGTTTACTAATTATTTACGAAAGACCTTTCATTTACTAATTGGTTCTTAATGACCTCTTGTAGTTTAATGGGAAGAAGACTTACATGGAATCTGAACTTGATGAAGTGCATGTAGAGTGGATTAATTTCGTCCTAGATAACATGTGATTATCTTCTATATGTAAGTATAAAAAGGAAGGAAAAAGTAAAAACAATTTAGCTTCTATTTAACTTGATTAATGGCTTTCGTGTTTCATTATTATTTCCCACCAATAATTGTCTAGTAATTACTTTATCATTTGGTCACTACTAAAAATCAAAACTTTTGCGACGTTTTGCGACGGTCTTAAATGTCGCAAAAGGTTTGCATATCGTCGCAAAAACCATTTTGTGACGGAGTAGCGATGGGAAATGGGGGGTGGCAGAAGGGGGTGTGACAAAAAGTATTTGCGACGGTTACAAACCGTCGCTTTCTTGTAGCGATGGCTAATCAATGGTTTTTGCGACGGTTTAACTTGACACAAAAAAATGAGAAAAAACTTCACTTTTAGTGACGATGTTGGTTGCCGTCGCCAAAAACTTTTTTAGCGACGGTATTTGACGTCGCGAAAAATATTATTAACGACAGTCTAAAACGTCGCAAAAAAATAGAGTTAAATTAATACCGTATTTGCGATAGTTTAAACCGCTGCTAAAGATTTGAACTAATATGTATATGCGATAGGTTAATCCGTCGCTAATAAAATGTAAAGAAATGATGATTACATTAACGACGGTTTATTATTGTCGCAATAAAATTATTTTCATAAAATTAATATATATATATATTATTAATTAATTCCCTATACAAATTATTCATATTTTCTAAAATAAAATACATCCACACACATCCACATTCACGAAATCATAAGAAAAATAATACATATGTACCTTGTAACAATTGGCAGCCAAATATTCTTTACAAAATTATATAAAACATCCTCCAACAATACTAATAATTTTTGATATTCAAGAATTCAAATATTTGTATCTAAAACAAAACAAACGTATCGACAATACAAATAAAAAAACATATATATCATATTGTTTTAATATCAACAGTAAGCTCCAATATCGATATGCGAAGATATCATCACGTAGTCAAAAGGGGGTTGCATCTACAAAAAGAAACCCCAAAAAAAATCATCATTTACAATATACTTAATTTCAAGTTTACAGAAAATGTAAAACATTTGATACTTATTTCAATAAATAAATAAATAAGATTGTAAGGTGCAATATCGATATGAATATATAATCACATACTCAAAAGGGTTGCATCTGCAAAAAAGAACCCAAAAAAAAAAAATGTTAAGAAAAATTCACTAAAAATTGAACACCTATGAACATCTATGATGAGACACAAAATGACCCAAAAATACAATGGAGTTGCGCTTCAAAGAACATGATAGTAGCAAAGGGGTGAGATGAAACCACAAGTGAAATTTTTGATAAATGCAAATGGATCATCAAAGTAAAATGACAATCTCTTCTCATGTAGTTCACATAATGAATTCAAACCATTGACTAAAGGATTAGATGACTGATTAACCCACATCCACATGTTTTATCATAACATTTTCATAGAATGAAACAAAGCCCGAAGTTCGGTTTGTACAGCAAAATTGGATATTGGTAAACCTTCCAAAATATATAAGCCTTCACACCAAACAAAATAATGCCAGGAAACCAAGCAAAACAGATCCTAAACATTTGTACAAAAAGAAAACTGGAAAAAGTGACAAAAGCCATGTTTTCACCTCAGTATTGACTCAAGGGCATAGACATCATGGTTGTCAAATTTTTAGAGATGGGAGAAATTTGCATTTCCAAAATATGGACTTCATGGTATGAAAAGATTCAATCTTACTGTATGAAAAGATTCAATCTTACTAGCAGGATTGTTCCCAAGTCAATGCTAATAACTTAAAAAAGGCTCTTTTGAGACCTTACTGCAAAATATAATTTTGAATTCATGCTATTTTGGTGTCCATTGAGCGCTTGTCTCTGTACACGAGTCCATTGCATGTCATAAGGACCTTGAGGTGCCATTGCAGAACTGTACTAGGAACCAACTTCAAAATTGCCCTAAACCTGTAATAGAGAAAACACAATAATAAGATATTTAAGTTAGTCCAACATTAGTGCACCATGTACTTATGGTATTTGTTGTATGGAAGTTTAATTGATATACTACTGCAGCCATCGCAGCAATGAGAAAATGAACATTACACGACACTAACTTTAGAAAAGCTTTCTCTGCCAATAATGTCATTCATTCAACTATTAGGCCACAAATATGCAAAAAAGAAAAATACAGTAGTGAAGAATTGCATGAATTTCCTAGTTTTAGTTGCAAATATGATGCTATAAGAATTCGGTCCAATGGGCCGGATATCGAGTTATGAAAAAAAAAAAGAATTCAGAATATTATTGTCAAGGAGGTAGAACAAAAAGTGTAGAAACTTCATTCAAGTTGGCAATGCTAAAAGGAAACCATGACAAGAGGAACACATTAAAAACATGGGCTAGGGCAATGAGAAAAGCTATGAACACCTACGATGAGACAGATCTATGATATTGACAAAGTTGTCTAGCAAGGGGGAAAAACATCAACCTATTAACAAACACAGTATATGTTCCCAATGTTGTATAAAAGTGCAACAAACACTTGATAGCAATGCAAGGCTAGAATAGCAAGCCCTGCATTATGGTTGTTTCTGCTGTGGATATTGGTCTCTCAAAATGTGAAGCATCAGTGTGGTACTAGCAGAAAGTTCCGAGTCTGAAATACCTGCAAATGTACGTTAAAACAAGAGTCGGCACTGAGCTAATTATTATTAAAAGAATAGAAGTCCTATCAACCAACAAATTCAGCTAATTAGTGATTTCTTGTATAACTCATTATCAGATAAAATGTTAACCATTTAGGATGCACAACTGCTCGTGTGGACTATGTGGGAACTCTAAAGAATCCCTAACTAAAGAGTGGAGAGCATAACAACCAAATCTAATATCCTAGATTTCGTAATGACAGATAAAGGATTCTGAAAGTTGAAAAATGCAACTTGGTTGTGGGTCTAGCTAAAAAAAAGGGGAGTATCTCCAACTTCAGCCTTAATTTATAAGAAATCTAACTTTGGATCGGCTGTCTGTCTCTCACAAGCAAGTAAAAATCAGACAGTATAACATAATATACAGCCATTTCCATCAGGAAACTGGCACCCCCCTGCGGTGGGGTCCTATCATTCACGTGTTTGGTATAATGATGCATGCAAATTAAAAGAGTTATGATTTAAAGAACATATGCTTAATCAATATTCCTTTAATCATCAAATTATAGAGAGCATTTATGTTTATGCCATCAGAAAAACTTCTGATCTTTTTTCACCATTTGATATTTTCATTGCAACCACAGACATATCCTTTGCATGTTTGCACTAATACCAGTGGTTACTAAAATGAGTCAAATTATTACAAACTAAGGAAAACAAAATAAAAAAATCAGAAAGCAAAGAAAATAAAAAAAATCCGGACATTAATTGACATTGATGACACAAAGGCCTTGTATAGAGTCCCCCAACAAACCCTAGTAGGAAAACAAGTGCGTACAACGAAACTCAAAATAACATTTTTGGGTATAGGTATGGGGACACATTTGTGATTTCCTTATGTTAAGAAATATCAATTATTAAGAAAAACTAACAGTCACAAAATCAATTTTAATACTTGTGTTACCACTTTTTTTGAAGGGAGTGTGATTTCCTTTTTAAACACAACAAGATTTGTTCATGCAAATTACATTGGTAATGGCTCAACTACTGATAGAACCATTGATGTTGGTAGCCATGGCTTGGTTGAATAAGACATCAACTTTAGAAGGCCAAACAAAACCTATGCATCATATAATGAAGAACAAGGGCATGTTGGTAAGTAGAAGGCTCAACATCAACAAAGGATGAGGATGTGCTGGCCACAAGACCATGAACTTTTGAACGAGTGATCATGGGATGTATGTTAGAGGAGGAAGGAATAGGTGGTAAATCTATAAAAATGGACTAAACAGGAATAGGAGACTGTGTTGGAGGCAGACTGTGATGACTGGTTTCATTGCGTGTCGTTCCATTTTTGTGCTCTTTGAGTTTGTGGTGTTCGAGAGCTTTCTTTCAAACTCCGATTATTGTCTAACTCTGGGTGGAGCGTCACTTGTTTCGGAGGGTGCACGGCTGAGTCTGGAGTGTCCGAGAGCGAACTAGAAAAATTCTGGATTGGAGGGCCAGGGTCGCACGTGCGGGATAGAGCCGCACGTGCGGGTGCGGAGTGAGGGGCGAAAGGAGATGGCCACACGTGCGGGGATGAAGGCCGCACGTGCCGGAAGTAGGCTCCACACGTGAGGGGGCACATGCAGTACGTGCGAGACACTGGCAGTTTGAATCTCTATTTTTTTTTCTCTATTTGGCTGTGTGTGTATGACTTTTGGGACATTTTTTCTCACTCTAAACATCATTTTACTCCTTCTCTCTAAAAACCCTCACCAAACTCCAAGAACCTTTGATTCCTTGCAATCCATTGAGTTTTGATCCATCTTCTTTCACAAATCTTGGTGAGCAAAGCAAGAACTCCACCTTGTACGGTAGAGATTGAATAGCTTCACCTTTGGATTCTAGGGTTTCATCAAATCTCTTCATCAAGCTTGAGGTAGGGACTTCCTTGAGTTATAAGATAGCATCTTGAGGGTTGAAATTATCTTAGGAAAAAAAAATGGTTGAGGGTCCCTTTCAAGTGTTTCGAGTGTGTGTGTGTGTGTGTGTTGTTTGTAAAGAAGAAAACCTAGAAATTTTGAGGGTTTCCTTGAATAAAGGAAGATGAGGGTTTATGGGTCATATTATATATATATATATATATATATATATAAATTCATAGTTGTGTGCCATGATAAGTAAAGAAAGTGGAGAGTTTCCTTGTTTTATTACAAATGCATATATATTGATGATGGGTTCCTCTACACATGAGAATTATTGAGATTGGAGGTTGTTGTCCAAATTTTTCTATAACTTTGAAATGATGAAAATGATGGAAGTGCATGAATTGTGGACATGTTGTTATATTTATTGATAAATGGTAGCAAACTTTTGGCTATTTGTGGAATGGCATTGAAAGGAAAAAAAGGAAATTTTGATCATCATAGAATATTTGTTGAAATTATGTTGAAAGTGGAGAAATATGACGTAGTATAGATAATTGTTGCATTGGCTTCTCTAAAACCTTGCATGTCATGAACATTGGATTGGGAATTGAAACTTTCATTAAAAATGAAATATTGTGAAACGAAATCATGGAAATGTTTATGGGGTAAATATGTTGGTAAGTCCGGATAGGAGGTGTAGATGAAATTGATAAGTTGACCTGAGTGTCCGGGGTGAAAGACCGAAAACATGCGCAGAGGAGGTACCACTTCCCTTCCGATTAGCAACCGGTAAAGTGGAGTTTTTGATAGTGCTAGTTGAGCCTACTTGCAGACACCAACCTAGGGATTACCTGAGTCGTATTTACCGCTCCTATTGAATAAAATTGTAAGTTTCAGAATTGTTGAGATTTCAAACTGTTGTTGAACATGGTGATTTTCAAAAAGAGCATGTAAATGAAATTCTCTTTAAATTGGCATTGCATGGCATTTGCATTTAATATTGAAAAATCTTGCACAACTTTATATACTTTGTAAGGATTCTCTACTGGGCTTTATCCTCACCCCTATGGGATTTTGGTGCAGGAAAAGATGTGATGATCCCACCGAGTTAAGGGTATGAACATATTTTTGTGAAGAGTAAAATGACTATTTTGTTGTGAATTATTTGCTAGCCAAGGGCTTTAAATGTATGGGTTCGTGAAACCATTTTTGTGTAATTGGGCTCAAGCCTTGGAATATGTAAGCCCTTAAGGGCATTTTGTTTATTTTGGGATTTGATGCTCTACATGCTATAGATTCATCTATTTTCATACCGTTGAATGTATAATTCGCATGTAGAACTTTTATACACACTTTATTGATAAATGATGAAAAGGTTGGAGATCTATCTTTGTTCCTTAATGAATATTGGTTAATGTACCTCACTTGTGTTGGTTTATTTCGGGGCGTTACTGTTAACAGATGACAAAACTTGTGTATATTAATTAATCAAAAGAAGTACAAATATATAAGCAATAGAATGAAACCATAATAACCTAAAGTACTAAACTATCCTTAATGAATAATATAAACTACATAATTCACACTCCCCCTCAAACTGAGGATGCGAGCGCAGAAAGCATCGAAAGTTTGCCAAGAAGAAAACGAAAACGAGCAACAGTATGAGTCTTCGTAAAAAAATCGGCCAACTGAAGAGATGAGGGAACAAAAGGGAGAGTAATAGTGCTAGCCTAAGATGCTGCTGACAAAGTGACAATCTATTTCAACATGCTTGGTCCGCTCATGAAAGACGGAATTATGGGCAATCTGGACAGCACTCTGATTATCACAATACAACAGAGTCGGATCAGAAAGAGAGACACCCATATCAGAAAGAAGCCAGCGAAGCCAAACGATCTCGGAAGTAGCATGAGCCATGGCAGATACTCAGCCTCAGCGGTGGAACGAGCAACACAGACTGTTCTTACTCTTCCAGGATATGAGGGAATCGCCAAGGAAAACACAAAGACAGAAGTGGATTTGCGATCAGAGATGTCACCTGCCCAATCAGCGTCAGCATAGGCACGGAGAGTCAAGTCCGAAGAGGCAGATAACAGTAAACATTGCAACAAAGTGCCACGAAGGTAGCGCAAAGTACGAAGTAAGGCAGCCCAGTGTGTGGAACGAGGAGCAGAAACAAATGACTGAGAATGTGCACAACATAGGAGATATCCGGACGAGTAAGGTGAGATAAACAAGGCACCCACCAACTCGCGATACAAAGTGGGATCCTCAAGAGGAACGCCATCAGAAGCAGAAAACTTAGCATGCAACTCAAGAGGAGTGTCAACAATTTTCTCATCAGTGAGATTGGCACGAGAAAGAATATCATGGGCATATTTAGTCTGAGAGAGAAGATACCCAGTAGGAGAAGTAGCAACCTCAATACCAAGAAAATACCGAAGAAACCCCAAATTCTTCATCTCGAACTCCTGAAACAACTGATGCTTAACCTCCTCAATAGTACTATAATCAGAGCCAGTGATGATCATATCATCCACATATAAGAGAAGGAGAACAAGCCCAACAGAAGTGCGCGAACAAAGAGAGCACAATCATGATGACTAGGGCGAAAACCAAGCTGAAGGGCAACAGAGTGAAATCGCTCATACCAAGCACGAGGAGACTGCTTGAGACCATATAGAGCACGGCGAAGACGACAAACAACACCAGGAGGGTGAGAGAGACCGGTGGAGGGCGCATATACACTTCTTCAGCAAGATGCCCATTCAAAAAAGCATTTTTGACATCTAGTTGAAACAGGGGCCAATGATGGGCAGCGGCAACAGAGATAAGAGTACAAACAGTAGTCATCTTGGCAACGGGGGCAAAAGTCTCATCGTAATCAATCCCATACTCCTGAGAAAAGCCTTGGGCAACTAGACGAGCTTTGTACCGTTCCAAAGACCCATCAGAAAGGGTTTTGACCTTATAGACCCATTTACAGCCTACAACATTCTTATCAGCAGGTAATGGAACCAAATCCCAAGTCTGAGTGTTAGCCAAAGCATTAACTCATCATTCATGGCAGCAATCCAATTGGGATCATGACAAGCTTCCTTGTAAGACCTGGGCTCAAAATATGTATGAAGACAAGAAAGAAAAGACTGATAGGAAAGGGAAAAACATGTATTACCAAAACCATACCAATTCGGAGGATGACGATCTCGCTTGGGGAAGGGATGTGCAGGAGGAGCGGGATCCAAAGAAACAGCTGGAGGGACAGTAGAGCTAGAGACAGGTGAGCTCGGAAGTGCTTTCGGCGTTGATAAACAATAAGAGGAGCAGGAGAAGCGGGAGCTGGAGATAAGGTAGCTGGAGAGGTATTAGAAGTGCTAGTAAGAGGCAAAGTAGAGACCTCAAGGTCAGAAACAAACTCATCAGGAGAAACATTAGGAGGAAATGGGTCAACATGAACCAATTCATCCTTAGTAATAGGAACATGGGTGGAAGGTATAGTGTAGTAGGGTAGTTTTTCTAAAAAAGTGACATCTAGACACATATAGCTTTTTGGTGACAGGATCATAGCACGATAACCTTTCTGATTAATGCCATACCCTAAAAACACACATAGGACACAACGAGAACTAAGCTTAGAGCGCGCCCGTTTAGGAGGAGCACAAAGCATGCAGAACCAAAAATACGAAGAAGAGAATAATTGGGAGTAACACCAAAAAGATGCTCATACGGAGATGAGCCTGAGAGAAGAGGAGTAGGCATCCGATTGAGAAGATATGCAGCAGTGAGCACAGCTTCTCCCTAGAAAACAGAAGGGACAAAAGATGAGAGTAACAAAGAGCGAGCTGTATCAAGGAGATGGCGATGTTTGCGCTCAGCTCGACCATTTTGTGCAGGAGTGTCAGAACACGAAGACTGATGAATAGTTCCATGAATAGCTAAATACTCCTCAAATTCAGACAAGTAATACTCACCCCCAAATCAGAACGAAGAATTTTAATGGTGGTAGAAAACTGAGTGCGAATCATGGAGTGAAAATTAGAATATATTTTGTAAAAATCAGATTTTCGAGTCATTAATAAACCCAAGTAAACCGACTGTAATCATTCACAAAAGCTACATAATATTGCGAACCACCCTTGGTAACTATAAGGGAAGGACCCCAAACATTAGTATGGACCAATTGAAAAGGAGAAGATGAAATAGAACTACTTTTATTAAAAGGAAGAGCAGACATTTTAGCCAGTTTACAACCACGACACTCAGAAATATCACTAATGGAAAATTGCCTAAATGTCCAGACCTAACTAACATCCTTAACCGATCACTCGACAGATGACCTAACCTAAATGCCAAATATAAAACAAAGAGGACTTATTGTTTAAACAAAAAGAAGACAATGCAGTAGAAGACACTTCTAGAGGAACATGCAAGCTGTCCAAGATATATAGTTCTCCAACTCTACGCCCGATCCCAATCTGCCTCTTGGATACCCGGTCCTGTACAACACAATGAGAAGAAGAGAAAACAACATCAAAACGGAATCAGATAATTACTAATAGAAATAAGACTGAGTGAGAGGTTAGGCACATAAAATACAGAGAAAGAGACAAATGGGAACAAGAAATAGAACCAACAGAGTGTACAGGCATAGAAGAACCATTAGCAGTAGCAATAGTGATAGAAGAAGAAGAGAGACACAATTACTGAGGAGAGAAGCAACAGGGGTCATATGATGTGAACAACCAGAATCAAAGATCCACGAAGATGGATATTACTGAAGAGGATGAACCAGACAAACCGAACTGAGTGGTAGTCATAGCGGAGGCTTGGGACGAAAGATTTGGATTGGCCACCATGAAAGACTTGAACTGCTCAAACATAGACTGCATATTGGAAGATGGATCATTCTCAGAAACTGTGCAGAAAAGGCGGCAGATGAGCGAGATCTGAAAATGTCGCTTATGAATGGTGAACCAGATGAACGACCCTTGGGCTGCAAAAGTTTAGGACATGCATGTTTCCAATGGCCTTTCTGATGACAAAGCTGCACTCATCCATGGAAACCCGAGGCTTGGGCTTACCAGTAACTTGAAATAAATGAGAAGATGGGGTGGGCAAGAGCGGAGGAGTGGCAAAAACTGACTGGGAAGCAGGAGTACCATGAGCCACCTTAAACGAGTTTCTTCCGCAATAAGCTCACGGACAGCACCATCCACAGAAGGCAAGGAGACCGATGAAGAATAGCTCCCCGAAGTGGCTCAAATTGATCAGAAGGGCCATGAGAAATTAACAAGATGTTGTTTCTCCCGATACTTGGTATAACTGTCAAGTAACTGCAAATCGGACGGTTCCATCAAAGCAAGCTGATCCCAATAAGTAGTCATCTCATTGTAGAACTCCTGAATGGACTTATCTTTCTGACTAGCACTGCGAATAGACATCTCAAGTTCATACTGTTTTGCAAAGTTAGACTCAAGGTACATAGTCTTCAAATAGTCCCAAACTTGTTTAGAAGTAGAATACTTGGAAAAATTCATACCAATGGTAGTTTGAACTGAATTATGAAACCAAGTAAGAATTTGTGCATTTTCCTTATCCCATTTAGCAACATCGGCCTCAGTTCTTGAGATTCCACAGGTCTAATAGTTACACCAATAACATAATTCCACATGCCTTTACCCATTATAAAATTTTTCATCACATGAGACCAGTAGAATAATTGGTACCATCTAATTTAGTAGTAATAACTTGCAATTTATCATCAGCCATATTGTATACCCAAACTACTGTGCATTCAAAACAGAGAGTAAAAGGCAGCAGAGAAGAGAGAGAGAGATGATCGACCTGTGAAGAGTAGCGATGTTTGGTCCTCGTCCTCAACTGAACCAGACAAAGATCGAGACCAGCAATGAAGGCAAATGGACCAGCGATGAAGACAAAGATAGAGACCAGCGATGAAGGACCACAGACTAGAGCGATGAAGGACTACAGATCAGTGAGATACCCAACCTAGGTCTTCGAATGGACCAGAGACCAGTGACGAAGGACCACAGACCAACGATGATGGCTTCCTAGGGTTTCGATTGAACCAGACCAACTGCTTCGGTATGAGACCTACGAATGCGACAGATCATCGAAGCCTTGCAATGAAGCCTGCGAAGAGGAAGAAAGAGCTGCGACAACAACCTTGCGAAAGAACGACTGCGACAGGTATGCTAATGTTTGAAAATTAGCTCTGATACCATGTTAACAGAAGACAAAACTTGTGTATATTAATTAATCAAAAGAAGTACAAATATATAAGCAATAGAATGAAAACCCTAATAACCTAAAGTACTAAACTATCCTTAATGAATAATATAAACTACATAATTCATAGTTACATAGACTAGGTAGACTAGACAAAGGAGGAGAAGTCTGAAAAAAGCAAGCAGAGAGTAAGAGTCTGTGCTTTAAGAATTTAAGAGGGCATCATAATTCTTGAATGATGTCTGTTTCAATGTGGGCAGAACCCCCCAAAAAAGCAATAAGCAGTAGCACAATTCAAGAGGCCAAGTGGTAATGTTGAAAGGTTTTACACATGTTGAAGCACAAGATGCCTATAGCTCTAAAGAAATTTTGGAGACCACCACACAGCCAACAAGAAAAAAAAAGAAAAAAAGGAGACGCAATCCTGAATGAGAAACCAATTATAGGAATCACATAATTATCCATGATCCACATAGACAAGGAAAGAAAATGTTCAAAAATCCTTGACTAGCTAAGTCTTTTAAGGGAATTATGGCCAAGAGTTGCTAGTAATAGACTCATAAGACATGAGCCAAAATAGCAAAAATTAATCATAACATATACTTACTAGGGTCCACATAGCCATAACCCACAACCTCCATTAACAAACTTCTGAAGCTCTCACCATTAACCCATAGAAAGAGAGAGAAAATTTATATATATGTATGTATATATATAGAGAGAGAGAGGTGGCTTAACAAGTGGCTACAATGGAACTCCCTTTTTACATTGTGACTTATATTTTATGGTACAAAATGCAATCAAAATTTCCACCAAAACAAATCAACATTAGAAATTTTGTTTGGTTGAAAAATCAACTTATTTTTTGCCCTCTTATAAACAACACCGGAAGAATTTTTCTTCTACCTGGAAATCAACATCAGACAACATCAGACTTCTTTCTTCTATCTAGACAACACCTTGACAAAAATTCTTTTTTCCAAGCTAACATAACCTTCCCAAAACAACATTAGAACAAAAATTCTTTCTTCTTCCTGGAAAAATCCTCAACTGCCCCCAAAAAGATCTATTCCAATTTTTTAGGAATAGAAACATAATAAGAATTTCATACTACAAAATGAGACTATAGCTGGAAAAATAGTAAGGACGAAAGGAAAAAAAAAAATTTCTTACCTCAGTCATGTAAAAAATGAAATTGGGAATAGTGGGTGGGCTTTGCTTCCAACAAGGACAAAAGCATCAACACACAGGTCTTGAACACCTCAACTTTTGGGAATTCCAAATCAACTCTACAATTTCAAAACAAAAAAAATACAAAGACACACAATCATAGCAACAACTTCAGCTCAAAAGAAAGAAATCATTTAAAACTTAAGAGAAAAAAAGGGAGAGGAGAGACCGTAAATAGATATTCAATGCGGTTTTATTTCTTTCTTTCCTCCAAACATTTAACATAGACCAAAAAAACAAACACCTTACAGGCAGCCAGACAATAAGGAGAGACCATATGACTACTATAATTGATGCATACAAAACAATCTATTGCGTGTGTGTATATATATACAGATGTAGAGTTCATCAATACCTGGTAAGGAGAGACCAAACACACAAGCACACACTATATATGTACCTGGTAAGGATAGATCAAACACACCAAGCACACACTATATATGTATAGGAGAGAGAGAGAGAGAGAGAGAGAGAGAGAGAGAGAGAGAGAGAGAGAATAGGAAACACCATGCCACCAATACCACTTAAAAATTGAAATGTTTTTTGAAAAATGAGATGGTAAGGTTGGACAATGAAGGGCAAAGATCTGAGAGTTGAAAATTATAGTTAGGGTTTGAAAATTGGGAAAATGAGAGAGAGAGGAGAGAGAGAGAGAGAGAGAGAGATGTTTATCTGATGCAAGAGGTCTGAGATTGAGAGGATTAGCAATGGTAGAGTGTAGGCGGCTCCACACACTACCACCGAGCATCCTTCCTCTCTCCACCAAACCCATTGCTGCTCCGCCGCTGCTCCTATTTCGTTTCGTGTTAGGCCTTCTTCGTGTTTGCTCTCTGCTTTGGTCGATTCGCCCCCGACCTCATTGTGGGGAAACAGAGCGACACCACCATAGCATGAGACATTTTTGGTGGTGGTGATTTTGAATGGTGGCCTAGGGTTTGTGCTTTTGTGAATGTCAAAGAGAAAAAGAAATAAAACACGAGAGCAAAGAGAGAAATAGAGAATACATTGTGAGCAACGGTGAGAGAGAGAGAGAGAAGGAGGAAGCGACTTTTTTTCTTTGTTCGGTGCTTGGTGTATGTATCTGGGCTGAGATACAGATAAATAAAAATATATATAATGAAATTAAACCTAAAACTCATATTGGGCAATAATTTTTGTCTTCCCACAAAAGATTTGAGTTTTATCATCGACTAAATATCTTTCAGTTACTGAAAGCGCATATTTGCCGATTAAGAAGGAGCTCCTTTTTTTTTTTGTATCTACTAGCAACGGCATGACAAAGGCCATGGCAAAAAAAAAAAAAAAAAAAAAAACTATTTGCGACAGGAAGAAAAGTTGTTGCAAAAAATAGGCCTTCCGCGACAGCTAATGGCTTGTCGTCGCAAAAGCTATCCAATATACCCTTTCCTCTTTTTGAGGACAGTAATTGCCGTTGCAAAAAGCAACCATTAGCAACGGGATATTAACTGTTGCAAAAAGTTACTTTTGCGACGAAAAAATTATACGTCGTAAAAGGTTCCTTGTCAATATACCCATTTTTCTAGTTGTGGGTGCAAGGATAAGATCCCCTCCTAAAAAGGAATATTGTTTGTTGTAATGGATTGTAGCAACCATTCACATTTCTTTTCTTCAGAAGTTATGGTAATGGATCCCCAATTGATGGTTTAGTTATAACATGTGATTAACTAGTTCATATCATGAGCTTTTTCAATGATACATGAAAATTCCACTTTTAAACAAGATTTCTTTGTAAGTATTTTTGGTGCAACAGTTTGGACATGGGTAGGTAGGGAATATATACATTTTCAAATTTTTAGCATGAGCTTCATGGTTTGTTAGAAATTATGAATGTTAGACTTGGTGAACAAAATTTGAAATTTTGATGCAATAGTCTAAGGAATGTAGATTTGGAATATTGATCTAACTGGAGATATGTGGGAGAGAAATATGCTAGTGGGGAGAGTGAGTTTGGAGTAAGGACAGAGAGTAGAGTGAGAATCATAAAATGTTTTGTTTGGAGATGGTTAGAGACTTGGGTGATGATGTATGATGTTTCAAACCAATGATGGAGGGGTGATTTGTGATTTGTAATTAGGTGGCAGAGAGAGGTCAGTGTAATTTAAACTTGTGGGGATGTCTCCATCTTGTCAAAAGCCTCAATAGATAGGTCAGTGTAATTTACCCAATTATTTTAAAAAAATTACTTTGACTATATCATATTTCTTAATTTTTTACATATAGTAATAATGAAACTAGATTCAGTGTATTTTACCCAATTATTTTTTTAAAAAAAATCTTAGACCATATCATATTTCTTATTTTTTGCATATAGTAGTAATGAAACTAGATTCATTTTTAGCTTCTTCTTTGTGGATTTTGATGTATTTTCTAGTTTAGAGCTTGTGACAAAGCCATTTATCTATATTTTCTACTAAAATATTTATTGATTGCCAAATGGAATTCTAAGAAAAAATGCTACGTGCCGTTTGGTAACACTTATTTTTTAGTTTTCCTGTTTATATTTACAAAAATTTAAAAAAACTCAAATAAAAACTTGTTTGGTAAAATTTTTGATTTATAAATCAGTGGTCTCAGTTTATAAATTTGGCCAAAAAATGAAAACACAAAAAATGTGTTTCCGTTTTGAGTTTTTTTTTTTTTACCACCCAACACTAGCCACACCCGCCCCATTTTCCACCACCGTCTTCTGCCACCACCACCCACACCCCCGCCACCACCTGGACCACCACCACCACCACAACCAACCACCCACCTGCCATCCACTGCCACCACCACCATACCACCACCACCACCACCACCACCACCACCCGCCACTACCATCCACCGTCCGCCACTACCACCCGCCACTTACTTGCCGCCACCACTCACCACCCACTTGCCATCACTAGCACCCACCACTACCAGCCACCTGCCACCACCTGCCACCACCACAACCACCCACTTGCCATCACACACCCACCACCCACCGCGTACACCTACCACCCCCCACCGTCACCCACCCATCCACCACCACCACCTCACCACCACCTGCCATCCGCCACCCCACCTGCCATCACCACCACCACCCGCCCCCCACCACACACCACCTACTCGCTACTACCCACCACCCGCCACGTTACCCACTCACCCACCATCACCACCAACCACCACCCTCCATCCGCCCACTACTACCACACAACCACCTGCCACACCACCCCACCACCACCCACCCACTCGCTACCACCCACCACCCGCCACCGTCACCCACCCACCCACCACCACCATCACCACCACTACCACCACCACCACCTGCCACTTACCCGTCCCCCACCACCCCGCCACCACTCGCCATCCGCACCCACCACCCCCACCGCCTGCCACCCACCACCACCCACTCACTACCACCCACCACCGTCCCCCACCTACCCACCACCACCACCCACCACCACTAGCTACCCATCACCCACCGTCACCACTTCCACCATCGTCTTTCGCCGCCACTTGCCACCACTTGCCATTTCTCATTCTTTTTTATATTTTTAATTTTTTTAAACATTTTGTCAATTACCAAACGCTTGTATTGTAGTTTATGTTTTCTAAAAATAAACAAAAATCAGTTTATAAAATTTTTGTAAAATAAACTGAAAACGTAAACATTACCAAACACACCCTACTAGTTTAGCTTACATATGGACTTCCTCTTTGCTCTCCAAATATATTTTTCCCTTTGATCCTTCCGAATTTTTTAGAGTTACGCTATGACTCTTTTTGGCTTTGTAGTCTATTCTATTCTCTATTTTAACAAGCTTGATCTCAAGTATAGTTATATGATGCTATTTGTGGAATGACTGACTTTTTGGGAAACATTATTAAGTTCATTTAATCCTCTCCAAGATATTGGTGTTTTTTAACAATTAGGATTACTTCAATTTTCTTGTTGTATTGAATTTAAGAATTGGTTGTGCTATATGCTCCTATAATCATATTTGACGGCTGGTGTTATATCTTTGTTTTGTGATTTTGCCCCCTGTCTCTTCTCAAATCATTTTTCTTGTTTAGCTTTAATTTTCACTTCAATTTGATTTTTTATTGAAGCATTTGGGTGTTAATTTGTAGGTTCAAGAGGGAATCTGGAGGGAAGTATATAGAAAGATGGGGGAGAGAAAAACGGTGGTGCTACTTGCATAAAACGTCGCCATTGAAGGTTGCTTATAGTAGTCCATAGGTTCCTTTATTTTTCTTTCGCTCAATCAAACTTTGTTTTGTCGTAGGATTGACTCATTTTTTTGTTGATAGAGCTACTATGGATGCAACAGTAGATATTTGAAAATTGAAATTAGTTTGTGTAATTAAGTTCAATGCTTTGATTTACTAGGAAAATATTTGTTGTTTATTTTTTTCAATGTAAATAATCATGTTTTTACATTTAAAAATGAGATTTTTTTTTTTTTTTATCAAATACCAATCATGGTTAAAATAGAATTGAATCTTTTGTCATTTACAATGACACTAATTGAGATGTATGTTTCAGAAATGATCCCAGTTTTTTCAAAAATTGAGATCTTTTGCCATTTATAATCACACTTTATAAAAGAAAAAAAAATGTGATCTTTTGCCATTTACAATCGTACTTCTTGAAAAATTGAGATGTATGTTTTAGAAACGATCAGTTATGTAGAAAAATTGAGATATTTTGCCATTTACAATTGTACTTTCAAAAAATTGAGATGAATGTTTTAGAAATGATCAATTATGTAGAAAATTGAGACTTTTTGCTATTTACAATTATAATTTTTGAAAAACTGAGATGTATGTTTTATATATGATTACGATTTTATAGAAAACACTGAGAACTTAATAAGAATATCAATCATACTTTAAAATTTTAATTTGTGTTTTTAGTTTACTATCACGGTTAGAAAGTGATGGAAAATAAGGATAAACCATCACACTTGCATAGATCACGCTTTTTGTAATGTGAAAATTTGAGATTGATAAATACTATTATGGTTAAAAGCTAAGATCATTTAGCTTTTTTGTAGTAGACACTCTAACTCACCAACAACCAATATAGCTTTTTTGAGTAGTTAGGCTAACTCACCAACAACCAATTTAGAAGAAATTTGGCTCAATTGAACCATAAAAATTGCAACTGATGTAAAGCTTTAAACTGCTATCAGTGCTATGCAAGACAAGCCAAATAAAACGGAATTAAAAACTACTACAGAAGCAAACTAACATTGCTGAAAATATTCAAAACATTGCGCATAGTGGCAGATCCAGCGGATCTAGAAATTCAAAATAGAAGAGGGCACATATTACTCACAACACTGGAAAAAAAAGAAAAACCCACAATAATTAACGAGATATTATTAAATTTATATATATATATATATATTGGGAGGGTCAGTTGTGAGATTCAATATTACAATTATCTTGAAAATTACATCAACATAACTTATAAATGTACAATCAACAACCTAACTGAATTTACGATTAACAAATCCAATACTATCAACTCAACAATAGTGTCCCACAATAGAGAAAAACAATGAATTAAACAAACCCGCAAACCCCATTGTAACTGCCCAATTTTTATAGATCTGATTATACATTAAAAAATTCACTTTAATTCCTCTATTAGATATTCATTCAATTCATACACTGCAGAAGCCTACAAAATATTCAATATTATCTGATATTCATAATGAAGTAAATCTTCTTTTCGTATTCTTCATTTCATCAAGTAAGATGTACAAAATAAATCACATGCATTACACATTCATAACTCTTAAGCCTAAATCTACAACAAGTGATACTATTACAAAACAATTTCATGTCTCAAATAAAAATAGCCCAAGGTTACATCTTTCAAGGAATATAACCTTGTATAAAAAGAGGGGCTTGATTAAAATTTCTCTGGTTTGGTTAAAACAATTTCTCTGGTTTAGAATCATTGTGTTAAAATTCTCTGGTTTGGTTAAAACAATTTACTTTGGTTTAAAATTGTGAACAAACACAAAGAAATTTATGAATAAAACCATAGAAATTCTCTGTGAACAGAGCCAGAGAAATTTCAATTTTCTCTAGTTTGAACCCAGAGAAGTTCTTTGGAAGTCCAGAATTTCTCTGGAGAAGTCCAGGGAATTTCTCTAAAAGAGAATTTCTCTGGGATCGAAATTTCCCTGGATTGATGTTGATGGACCTTAGACATTATGAAAATATTAGATGTCTTTTATGCTATAAAATCTTAATACCAGGACTCTAAAAAAAATCCCATTGAATTTATTATTCATTAAATATGTATATCTTACTTCAAATTAAATATTTTGAATCCTTTTTTATTCACAAGGAGCTGGATGAGAAGAAACTCTCACATCCGGTTCTGTAGAAAGATCGAAAAAAAAACCATCAACTATAACCGCAAAAGAACTAGATTCCGCCAAAACAACATAGAGGAAGAATGAAGGGAATATCTTATCGAAATAATCATATTTGTTTTGGAAAATATGCTCTTCAAGCACTTGAACCAGTTTGGATCACATCTAGACAAATAGAAGCAGGGTGTCGAACAATGACAGGAAATGCAGATAAATTAAGAGGTAAAATTGAAAACAAAATGTCCTTCAAAACAAATAAAAAGACTTCTCACTAAACTATTTCACAAATGGTCTCTCACTAATAAAAAATATACACTAGCCCTAATGTCTTATACCATCCTTAAATTAGATTTATCACCAAATTACTATTTTATTTATTTATTGTTATTCATTTAGAATGGTCTTCAATAAAAAAATTTCCTAGAGTTCAATAGGGAAAAATATGCACCATGTAATTATCTACACGGTAATTAAACTTCAGAAAAAGTGTAACCACACCACCGAACCCAATTATAGTGGGTGTTTGGCAAGTGGTTTTTATGTAGGTTTTTTTAGTTGTAGATATTATTAGAGAAATTTTTTTTGTGTTTGGGAAGATAGTTGGTTTTTTTGTGGTTGGAGTGTGTGTTTGTGAGAGAAAAGTGAAATGATTATGGGGTTGGGATGTGATATTTTGTTTGGATGTATTTTTTTTTGGATTTTGCAAAAAGTTTGTCTTTTAGTGGAAAAAATAAAAAAAAAAACCGAAACCCAAACTTCCCAAAAACAGTTTCCCTCCAATGAATATCACCCTTTAGGAATCTCCATAATGCATTTTATTTGAAAGGCCAAATTTTATTTTGATCCATATGTAGATTATAATCCTCTTATTTGAAAATAATCATATAATCCTTTTATAATTTATAAATTGAAATATACTATTAGGTCAATTAGAAATTTAATAAAAAAAAACTAAACTATTCTTATATATAGTAATCGAAGTATTTGAACTACAATATTTTTGTTTATTTGCTTTGGAAGAGAAAGTACACTTTAACCACTTATCCTTTATTCCATATGCTCCTTAAATTTTGAAAATGAGTATATAATCTCTTTATATTTGGCATATGTTTCACATTTACTGTTAAGTATATTTAATGGTTCATTTTAGTTCACAAATCATAAAGGTTATGTGGTTATTTTCAAATGAGATGAGTAATTTGTATATAGACAAAAAGATAAGAGAATAAAGTGAATATTTTCATATTTAAAAATAGTATAGTTGTACATTATTCTATAATTTCTACAGTGCAATTATGTGCAAGGTAATTAAATTTATTTTTGTCTCATGCATTTTTTTTTCTTTTTCTCAATTAAATTTAGATACAACAAAGTAGAAAACTGAACCTAGAAAACCAAGGAGAACAACCGTTTAAACTCCATGAAAAACAAGAGTTGAGAAGCTTCCATGCTTGACCTAGGATTTATCTCTCAGTGAAATGCAAGATAAAATCAAGCACAAATGATTAATCCAAAAATGAAAGATTTAAAACTTAATAGCCAATACATCCCTTCTATAGTCTCTCTCCACCATTGTCACCAAATCTCCCCTCCTAAACCACCCCGTTGCCGCCTTCTCTCCCCTAAACCAACCCCTCATCGAGGAGATGGAACATCAAACAAATTTGAAAATTTTTAAGTTTTCAGTTCATTTGTATGTTTATTTTACTTTTTTTTTTTTTTTTTGGTAATCTATTGCTAGCAGAAGGATTGTCCCTAAGTACATATGTCATGGTCTTGTAGATATGGACTCACATATCTCCAACCTAGATTCTAATTAGCCACCAAAATTAGTGGAATTAAACACCATTAAATTTGAAATTATGTTAAGAGTTAAATGAATATAATTTCTAATTAAGTTAAGAAAAAAAGCCTTTCACATTAAGTTTAAAAGGTAGTAAATTGGAGTTTAAATTGATACTTATAAGTTTAAAATTAGGGTTTGGCTTCCCTCTAGTTCGATCATAGATTGGAGGATGTTGTCGGGCTGTGGGGGCCACCACAGGTCCCATTTTGATAATCTAAACCATTCAATGTGTAGAACTCGGCGAGTACTATATTCCTGTAAAACATCATGTTGATCGGTGTAGCTTGCTTTTCGTTCTCCTTTTAGATACGATTAGCCCTACAGTTCGGACTCCTGTGGTTTTGAATTTGATTTTACAGTACAATGTGAAATAGATAAACACAAATGAGTCCAAATCTGACAATTCTTTTGGAAAATCGATTTTGAATTAAAATGCTAAAAATGGACTGCTTTTCCAGATTTTAGAGTCGCCACCTAAATATTTTCAGGAAATTTAGGAAACCCGTGACTTGTGCCAAAGGCCACTTATCCGTCATCACCAAAGTGTCTCAGTTCGGAAACTTAGGTATGAGAGGGGAAGGTCATGAATTGAGCACCCCACTCACTCGATCAAAGATCGGTCTCTACTAATTATACATGATTTTTTTTACACTATATGCTCTTGTTCTGATTATTACACTAACTTTACTATGTGATGCATTCAAATAGACTAATTTGAAAAAGTTGGAACACTTTGATTTCATGTTTGTTTGAAAAATTGTTTTCGATACGCGTCACTTGGGAAAGTGAGTTTGTATGTACATTAATCAATTCATCCCAATTTTAGCAATTAGCCTTTATCCACCGGCATTCAAACATGTATATCACTTAAGCATTTAGCCTCATGGAAAGCATGCTCGATATGGCAACACAAACATACTATGCGACATGATAAAACCCAAAATGCTCACCTAGTACTCTGAGGCAAGCCAAACATAGCAAAATAATTAGAAAACATGCATGCCCCTAACTAATGCAATACGAAAAATGTGACACATACAATCATGCACTTAATAGGCTTGACTACTAGCATGGTATGTGAGTTTCAATTAAGATATGCGGTAAAGCACGTATTCAAGTAATAATTTGAAGTCGACATTTGTAACAAGCCCGCGGGGGACCTCGCTACAGCTCGGACTCGATTTCGTGTCACGGTTCTTAATCTTGAACCAAAGAGTCCAAATCCGGCAAATCATTTTTTGGAAAACAGATTTTGAAAGAAGTGCCAAACATGGACTGCTTTGCCAGATACAGAGTCGCCACCTAAATATTTTATTTTTGGGAAATTTAGGAAACCCTGACTCGGTGCCGAAGGCCACGTGTCCGTCATCACTAAAGTTGCCTCGGCTCGGGAACTTGGGTACGATTGGGGAAGGTCACTTCGTGAGCACCCCCGCTCGCCCGGTCAAAGACCGGCCTCTACTAACCATGATATCTGATTTTGAAAATATTGTGAGTTCTATTTCGGTTATTAGCCTAGGTTACTATGTGATGCTCGCAGCAAACAAGTATAGACTGGGCCGCCTGAATTGGAACAAAACATTTCATGTTTGTTTGTCTGAAAATGGTTTGATGGTGCTACTCGCAGGTAGGCTAAGACGCGGATTTGCCACCCTTAGGTGGGCTTAGAAAACATGATTTTGCCACTATCTAGTGGGCTTAAAACAAACATCAATGATTCGTCCAATTCAAGTAACTCAACCTCCACCCACAGGCATTCAAGGCAGTTATATCATATAAGCATATAGCCTCATGGTAAGCATGCTATCATGGCAGTCACTCACACGCATGAATGAGGATGCTAAGCATAAAACTCACCGGGTACTCCAAGCCAAAACAGAAACTAATTAGAAATCAATGCATGATCCTAGTTTATACAGAAATGCCTAATGCAACACATGCAAAGATGCAACTATAGCAGGCTCGGCTTTTCTAAACATGGCATATGAGATGCAACAGCTATCAAGTACTCAACTTGGAATTGAAATACAAATGCAGTTTATATGATGCGCCGAGCCCGGTGCATGCAAGACAGATGAATGATGTAAACATGCTGTCATACTGTATGCTAATTGAAATATGCCCTATATCTAACCATCATAAGCGGGTAAATAAAAGGGAAGAAAGACGTGGGGTTGGAAGACATACATCACACTCACCCACACTTATTACAGTTATGCCCTCGCGCAGAGGGTCCGAATAAATATACAGTCCGAAATGAAAGAATAATACAGTCCGAAATATACAGTCCGAATAAATACAAATTCCTAATTAATTAACAAATTAAACTAAGAAAGCTGTAACTGGCATGCAAGCCAGGGGCTGCCTCGATCCTGATAAATGATGTATGCTTGGGCTGTTTTGCGCGGAAATCCACTGTGATGCCCCAATTAGCCTCTGTTTGCAATGTTTCTCGAAATGCGTGCCAGACTCCGAAAAGTTGCTGATTCTCTATTTTGCAGACAAAACGAGAGCAGGAAAGGGGCATAGCAATGTATTTCACAAATATATGCATGCCTCGATCCTCGTACCACCAATCACGCATCTCGATGCATGATGCGAGATGGCCGAGGAGCGGATTGCACAACTCAATAGGATGAATGTAGACGAATGTTACAATAAAACCTAAACTCCATCATGGTAATCTGGAGTGTCGGTGACTTGGGAATTGAGACCCGTTCCATCACTCGGAGTAGGAACGTGCCTCGTTTCCCGTGCCCGGGCTAACCCTACCCGAACACGATGCGATATGCAT
>JAPPVO010004533.1:0-20723 GCA_030407325.1 Camellia japonica
TGGAATCAAGCCTTACGTAGTTCCGGGTTAAGGTACACTCAGGTATTAACCTCTCCTTTTGCACTCTAACTTTTGCCAAGGCCGCCATTTCTGGGTTTTCAACCTTGTGAGCTATGTTCTTCTTTTCTTTTCAATTATTTTCATTTATTTTCTTTTTCTTCTTTTCTTTTCATTTTCTTCATTTTTTCATTTTTCTTTTTTTCTTTTTTTTTTTCTTTTTTTTTGCATTTTTCTCTTCTTTTTTTTTTCTTTTTCTTCTTTTTCGTGCTCTAACTTTTGCCTAGGTCGCCCTTCCAGGTTTTCGGCCCAGCGAGCCTCTCAAGGGTAAAAGTGTAGCTTTGTCCATGTTGAATGGTTTGAGGTCTTGGAGCCATCTGAATCCAAGAGAATGGTTGTTGTTCGTCGATGATGTAGAAGTACATCCAATGGAGGGTGAATTTGCCCCTAGTGTCGTGGATAGGCACTTGGTTGTCCTTCAGCAAGACTTTCTTCTTTCCCCCTTCTGGGATTTGGCATTCTTGCCAGTCTTCCCTCGTTTGCAGAAAACACTCATCTTTGACTCTTCGAGCGCATCTGACATTTTTTGCCCCTAGTCCGAGGGGTGCTTCTCATCCAGCTTTGCAAGCTTCTTTTGACGATGGCTGGCCTTCTCGACCTGACTTTATTACCGTTAACGCATAGGCTGCTTCGAATCTGACCACACTGGCCTCACATTGCGGTTGACCGTTGAACACTCTGAATTAAGGTCCAAGGTTTGAAAGCAAGGGGTCGAGTCTCGAAGCTAAGAGCGATCCTAGCTGCACAATCTCAAGAGCGATTCCACACAGGTCTTCGTAGGACTGCGCAAAATATTTTTTGAAATCTTTTAAGAAAGCGACTAGTCGCTCGTGTTGAAGACAGTGCGGAACCAATCTAGATCAAGCCAGGATCCTTCTCAGTACTCACACTAACAAGCATGATCTCATTCATTAAGGGCTTAGCACGCCTCACTTTCTCTCAATTTGATCAAATTTTTGCAAATCCCGAGGAATTCCTTCCTCTTTGTTTTCACCGCAGTGTTCAAAAAGAGTTTTTGGAAAACTTAGGTCAATGTAATGAATTCAAGGCACAAAAGAGCAGGTGAAATGCACTGCCGTTTCATTCAAGTTTGCTGGCACAACAGGCTTAAAGCATAAACAAGCACAAAAGCATGAAAACCACAGTTGTTTCAATTAGATCTACTGGTGTAACTGGCTCCCCGGCAGAAACATACTCAAAATAAAGCGAAAAGACAAACACAAAACAAAATAGTGATATCCGAGGTAACGCCCCCGGGATCACCCGACTCTAACAAAACAGGACTGACTCGATACAACAAGACAGACCCAACTGACTCAGTATGAAAAGACTGACTCTATATAACGGGACAGACTCTAAACGACATAACAAAAACCGACTCAATACTCGAATCGAAAAGCACAAAAACTAGCATTCACAAATGCTCAAAACAGTGCGTGCCATACGCCATATCTGAAGTAAACTGAGTGCCGCCCGCAGGTGGTTCATCTCCCGATCACATATTCGTACTATCCCCCAAGTTCACTGATCCAGTGGCGATAGACTTTGCTAAGCTGGTGCGGCGATGACCTTGTTGTAAAAAACCTGACAAAGTCTATCAGCACGAGCCCAATGTATCGGGGGATATTGGAGACTTCTGAAGCTATAGTTCCACGACTACCTTGCAAAAGAGAAAACAAACAGCACCTCAGCCTGATTTCACCAAAACCAAAATGAGCAAAGCTGAATGACTGTGCCCCCCCTACAGAATTCTGCCACAAGTTCTGCCTGTAAACGGATACCCTTAGGTAAAATTGATTCCCAAAACACTGATGCTGATGCCCGCAGGCCTGATGCCCAGACTTGCGAACTGATACATGCATTCCTGTAGAGACGCACTCTAAAGCACATAGCAAGCAAGTGAGAGCGAAAACACCCCTATGTTGGGGTAAGGTTCCCTGTCCTGTTTTGTCAGGAGCTAGGGTTTCACTACGCACGCAGCGGTTTCAAACAACCTACAATCGGGTAAGCAACCTGTCCTAGCTTGGAATGGTCACTATGGATTTCGAATATGCACTAGGTCGAATGATCAAAAACGGTGCCTCGGTAAAATCGGGGTTTGTGTTCCCATCGTGGCAGAGCCCGTAACCGGTCAGCCTTATGGCACGCAGCCTCCGGCAAACCGTTCAGGAATAGCAGATGGCAAACACGGTGTCCTAGGCACACCAATGCAAATGCAATGTAAAGAAACACATAAGTGCAATCAAAACAAGATATCATGAGTTCGAGTCAAGTTCTCTAACTCCCCAGCAGAGTCGCCAGAAACCGTAGACGTCCCCGAACGTCCCGGGAGGGAATCCCGTTTTGTTCATTTGGGCTCACTACAGTTCAGGACTCAATGTCACGGTCCTGTATCTAATCTCGCAGAGTGCAATGCAAGACCGATGAATCATCAAAGAGTCCAAATCCGGCAAATCGTTTTGAAAACAGATTTTTAGAAAGAAGTGCCAAACATGGACTACTTTGCCAGATACAGAGTCGCCACCTAAATGTTTTATTTTGGGAAATTTAGGAACCCTGACTCGTTGCCTAAGGCCACGTGTTCGTCATCACCAAAGTTGCCTCGGCTAGGGAACTTGGGTACGATTGGGGAAGGTCAGTTATGAGCACCCCCGCTCGCCCGATCAAAGATCGGCCACTACTAAACATGATATCTTGTTTTTGAAAACACATGTGTTCTTATTCCGGTTATTAGCCTAGATTTACTATGTGATGCGCACAGCATACAAGTATAGACTAGATTGCCTGATTTGGAACAATGCATCGCATATCCGTTTGTTTTGAAAATGGATTGAAATTTGCTACTCGCAAGTAGGCTGAAACACGGGTTTCGACGAATTATTCTAATTCAAGCAACCCAACCTTCACCCACAGGCATTCAGGCAGTTATATCACATAAACAGCTAGCCTCATGGTAAGCATGCTATCATGGCAACACTCACACTCATGCAAGGATGCTAAAGCATAAACACTCACAGTGTACTCCGAGCCAAAACAAGGAACTAGTTAGAAATCATGCATAATCCTAGCTCATGTTAAGATGGATAATGCAACACATGCAAAATGCAACTAGAATAGGCTCGGCTAATCTAAGAATGGCATGTGAGATGCGACAACTCGATACACATATTCAAATTGGAATTTGAAATACTATGTAGTTTTTATGATGCGCCGAGCCCGGTGCATGCAAGACAGATGAATGGATGCAAACATGCGAGCATAAGTATGCTAATCAAAACATGACCTAGAACTAACCATCAAAGCAGGTAAGTAAAAGGGAGAAAGACGTGGGGCTGGAAGACATACATCACACACATGCACACTTATAACAACATTGCCCTCTCTCGAAGGGTCCGAAAGAATAATACAAATTATCTAACTAACAAGCTAATTAAATAGTTACAGACCACTTAACTAGTTAAGCAAATTAACTAAGCTAATAAAGCGGTAAAACAGCCTCGGGAAGAGGGTCTATTGCATGCGTGCCCGGCTCCACTCGGAAATCTACCACCATGCACAAGCTACCTCTGTTTGCACTGTTTTATGCCTTTGAAGACTGCACAAGTCCCAAAGTTGTTTCTGAAATACTCCCTGAGGGTTGTGGGAGACCACCGGCCAAGAGGAATGGTCACCGGCCATGGAAGAGTGGTCATCGACCATCTATGATGCTCTCGGCCATCCATTGTTGGTCGATCGGCATTGAGAATGGTTGGTCGACCATCTCTTCCTGCAGAACCCTGTTTTGACAGCAACAGAGGGCAGACAAAGCATGGCAATGCATTTTCAAGCAAATGTTTGCACAACCATCCTCCCTATCATGTTTAAGACTCAGGGGAGTATGGTACTCGACCCTCAGGCCACCAATCGCGCATTTCAATGCGTGATGGCCCAAGAGGCCAAGTGTGCAATTTCAATGTTAAATGAAATGCACACCAAAAACCTCTATCATGGTGATTCAAGAGGCAAGACATGCATGCAAAATGCAACCTAGGCATGCGAACTAAGTATGCAATATGAGCATGCAAACCAACATGCAAGCATGTGAGCATGCAAATAACTCAAGTGTGCAACAAATCTAATGCAACATGAGCATGTTAATGTGCAATATGCAATAGGCATACAACCTAAACATGTGGACATGTATAGCATGCAACAACATGCAAAATGAAATAAGCATGCAACAACATGGTGAGATGGACTTACAGTAACATGGGTAGCTCTCAAGCATGCCAAAATCAGTGGCCAAAGTGTTAAAGGATAAGGGACAAAGTCACATACAAACATGCATGGTGATTGGTCTAATACTTAAGCATAAAGAGGCAACTTTTAAGCACACTTAAAAGGAGGCAAACATGGACAAATGGCAAGCATTGGAAGCTCTGAAATCATGTTAGAAAAGGTGCCAAACCAATTAAACAAATCAAGCAAAGCATGCAACCAAGCCCAAAACTCAAGGCTAGCCAAGGAGCTCAAGCCATGACCATACAAACCAAGCTTCAAGGGGCCAAAGGGACTCAAAACAGTCCCAAGGCAGACCAAAACATGGTCAAAGACACACTTAGATGGCATCTAAATGTCCTACACATGATGGCATACACAAGGGTCCAAACATGGAGCATAAGACATCAACCTTTTAAAGCACTAAAGGAGCATCAAATGCAAGCATATAAGCATGCCATACAGACTGAAATGATATAACTAATGGTGCCAAACCACTGAAATGATGCAAATAGAGCATGCTAGAGAATCCAATACTCAAAGCTTACAAGGGAGATTGCATGGTAGCTATACAAAGCAAGTCATGGATGACCCAAATAACCAAAATCAGACCTTAAGCACACCAAAACATGCATAAAAGCTTAACAAAGCTAAGCCAAAATCAAGCTAGAAAGTCATGGTACATCATGATGCATGTTAAGGCAATTTCATGGCATTACAAGACAAGTATGCAAAGCATGCATGGTGTGTCTAAACCAACTTAAAACAGTGCTATAACATGGCAAAATAACCAAAAATACAAACTAAGACATGGCCAACATGGACTTAATCAAGGTGCTCACACATGAGGCTAAAATGACAAGTTTTGAAGACAACAAGCAGAGGGTGTACACACCCCATTTTTAACCGCCCTTAAGACTTGGGTGTTACTAATGGTTTGCTCGGTGATGAAAGATGTGCAGGGCAAAGGTTCAATTTCTTCGGCAAGGAGAGGGACAAATCTCAACTTCACACCTCATTTTGGACCAACGCTATTTTGAATGGTTTTTAGACCTTAAAACCCTCTCTTTCAAAACTTTTTTGAAATAAAGTTCCTACGATGTTCCGACGCTCGCATTTCGGTAAATGTTGCGCTTTTCGGTAAACCGAGCAAGGACAAAGTGGAGATGAATGAAAGAGAGATGAAATCTTTGAAAAATCTTTCAAAACACCTTGCTTAGGGGTTTGAAGTTGAAGAAAAGAGGAGAAGAGGGGAGAAACCAAGTTGGAAAAGAGGATAGGCAAGAATCGCTAAGAGATGGACGAGCAGTCCTCTCTAAATCAAGCCTATCTGTCTATACACTTGGAGATAAACTATGAGGCCACCACCGTTGGAAAGAAGACTTCCGAGGCTTCATTTTTGACACAAGAATGACCTGAAAAGGAGTTCATATGAAGAAGTTATGCCCGTTCGAAGTTGGAACTGCAGAGCAGATTTTTCCTGCCGACCGGCCAACACAAATGGCAAACCGACCAAATAGATGGCCGACCGGCCAAATAGATGGCCGACCGGCCAGAAAAGATGGCCGACCGACCAAGTTTGCTAGCCGACGACCTTCCGGAGTATTCTACAGATTGAATGGATGCCAGCTGTGCCAGCTGGAATGCACAGACTCTGCTCCCCATGCACGTGTGTGGCTGTTTTGCACCCTTTGCACCCTTTTTGACCCTCTTTTTCACCCTTTGCTCAAAGCTTCTTGAGGAAGCTTTGACCCTTTGTCTTGGCTTCCTCAAGAAGCTTGCACCTTTGCATTAGCTTCTCTTAGAAGCTTGGTCCCTTTGACCCTTTTGTATAGCTTCTTTGAGAAGCTTTATGCCATTTCCTTGCTCTATAAAAGAAACCCATCTCCTCCATTGTTGATGGTTCAGCAAAATCAGACTTAATACATACATATAACATATATATCATCCTCTCTCTCTATATCTCCCTCTCTCTCATCCTTGGTGTGTGTTTAAGAGCCTTAAAATGTGTTTTGACCATAGTATTGCACCAACACACACACCATTACACCATACTCCAACTTGGGAGGTCTTGAAGGTTTGTTCTTGAGGTTTTGAGGTGGTTTTGATCAGAAGAAGAGGTCTGCACTTGCTGTTCTTGAGGTGTTCTTCAAGGGTAACACTTTTCCCTCTTTATTCCCCATTTTTGCATACACTTTTAGCCTGTCTTGCATACTGATTTGAGCTTGGTGTATAACATAAAAAAGTTCTGTTTTTTTGTGTTTAAGATACTTCATTAAGACCACTTTGGTGTTTCGGGTTGTTTGACCCCTCTTAGGACTTATTTGGCCTCATTTTTGTGCATTTTTTGTGAGCTTCGGGACCACCTTGTATTGGCCCTCTCACCACTAAAATCCAGGGGGATTTTAGTGGTGGGGGTGGTGTTTTGAGGTCCTAAAAAGGAGAGGGCCATCCCCTCTCCTTGTTGTCTTGTTTGATGCCCTTTTTGGCCTTACAAAGGGGCCTATATTTGCACACTTCTTGAGCTCGGTCCAGGAATTTTTCAGTGGGTTTTAGGACCCCCATAAGCCATTTCCAGAGTTGTTTTGGTCATATTGAGTGTCCCTCTTGCATGTGTATAACAACCCCTTGCATGGCCTTCCAAAGAAGCACCTCATTCTAACATGTGTTGGCTCTATTTCAGTGGGTATTTGGTGTTTATTTAGCATGTTTTATCTCTGTCCCATGTTGGTTTGTCAACCCTTGGCATGCATCATACACTTGCTTTGTATTCCTCTATTTTGCCTAGAAATGCATCTTGCCTTTGGACCACCATGCTTGCATATTTTGGCTTAGCTTTGTGAAGTTTTTGGTCATGTTTTAACATGCTTAAGGTCTGTCTTGGGTCTTTGGAGTCATGCTTTCCATGCTTTGTATAGCTACTTTGCATTCTAGCTTACTAGCCTTGGGTGTGTGGGTCACTAGCATGCTTTACTTGGCTTGTTCTCATGATTTGGCATCATTGGAGACCACATTTCAGTCCATGTTCCATGCTTGCATACTTGCATTTTCCATCCCTTTCATGCTTTGAAGAGTTGATGGCTTATGCTCCATGTTTAAGGCCTTGTGCATGCATGCTTGTGTGTGTTTTCATGCCTTTGTTGCATCATTTTGGCCACTGTTTTGGACCTAGTAGAGAGCTGTCCAAGTTAGTGTAAGACCATCCTTTGCATGTCGATGCATGCTCACCCTGTGTGTTGTGGCATACTTGTGTGTTGTTGCATGTTTAGGTTGCTTAATATGATGCATGCCTTGCACACTTGCATGCTTAGATCACATCTTGTATGCTTGTCACTCCCATTATTATTCCATATCTTGCATGCTTGCTCATTTAGGTTGTGCGCCTAACATGCATTGTGCATTACTTGCTTGCATGCCCATGTTGCATACTTAGCCTCCATGCCTAGGCCGCATTGCATGAGCATACATGCCTTGCCTCTTGAATTGAGTATGATAGAGGTTGGGTTTCACTTGTTTGTTTGATGTGCATCTCATTTGAAATCAAAGTGCATACTTGGTTTCTTGGGCCATCACGCATTGAGATGCGTGATTGATGGCCCGAGGGTCGAGGGCCACACTCCCTTGAGTCCATTACATAATAGGGAGTGTGTCCGTGCATACATTTGCCTGAAAATTCCATGCCATACACTGCTTGCCCTCTGCTGCTGTCAATTGTAGGTTCTGCAGGAAGTTTTGGCCGGTCGGCTAAATATAGTGCCGGTCAGCCATCAATTTTTGGCCGATAGACAAAAAGGTGGCCGGTGATCATTCCCTTTGGCCGGTGGTGTTTCTACTTGGCCGGTGATGCTCCCCAATGTCCAGAGAAGCATTCTTGGGCCTTGGCAAGTTTTCAGGGGGCAAGGCAGTGTAAACAGAGGCAACAGTGCCATGGCAATGGATTTCCGGCCGAGGCCAATCCGAGCATGCGTGCATCCTTCTTCCCGAGGCCTTTTACTGCTTTCCTTAGCTTAGTTAATTTGTTAATTAATTAAGTGGTCTGTAATCATTAATTAGCTTGTAGGTTAATTAATTTGTATATTCTTTTGGTCCCTCCGAGCGAGGGTAAATTTATAATAAGTGTGGGTGAGTGTGTGCATGTCTTCGAACCCCCACTTCTTTCTCCCTTTTACTTACCTGCTTTCAATGGTTAGTACTAGGGCATATTTATTTTAGCATCCTTATGCTATGCATGCGTGCATCATTCATCTGTACTGCATGCACCGGGCTCGGCGCATCATACTAACTGCATTTGTACTTCAATTCCAAATCGAATACGTGCATCAATTGATTGCATTTCACATGTCATGTTTAGGTTAGCCGAGCCTACCCTAATTGCATCATGTATGTGTTGCATTAGTCAATTTGACATGAACTAGGACCATGCATGTTTGCTAACTAGTTTATTGTTTTGGCACGGAGTACGATGTAAGTATTTTCATGCTTTAGCATATCGCATGTGTGTGAATGCTATCATGACAACATGCTTACCATGTGGCTAGATGCTTATGTGATAAACTGTTTGAATGCCTGTGGGTGAAGGTTGGATTGTCTGAGTTGGAAAAACTCGTTGAAATCCGTATTTTAGCCTCCTTGCGAGTAGTAAATTCCAAAGTGTTTTTCAAGACAAACGGATATGCAATGCTTATTTCCAAATTAGGGGATTTGGTCTATACTTGTTTGCTGTGCGCATAACATAGTAAATCTAGGCTAATAACCGGAATAAGAACACATAACGTTTTCAAAATCGGATATCATGGTTAGTAGAGGCCGGTCTTCGGACCAGGCGAGAGGGGGTGCTCATAGCTGACCTTCCCCAATCGTACCCAAGTTCCCGAGCCGAGGCAACTTTGGTGATGGCGGACACGTGGCCTTTGGCACCGAGTCAGGGTTTCCTAAATTCCCCCATTAAAATATTTAGGTGGCGACTCTGTATCTGGCAAAGCAGTCCATGTTTGGCACTTCTTTCTAAAAATCTATTTTTCTCAAAACGATTTGCCGGATTTGGACTCTTTGGTTCAGATTACGAACCGTGACAATTTGAGTCCGAACTGTAGTGAACCCAAATGAACAGAACGGGACTCATCCTCCCGGGGCGTTCGGGGACGTCTACAGTTTTTGGCGACTCTGCTGGGGAATTTAGAGAGCTTGACTCGAACTCGTGATATCTTGTTTTGACTACACGTATGTGTTTCTTTGCATTGCATGTGCATTGGTGCGCCTAGGACACCGTGTTGGCCGTCTGCTATTCCTGAGCGGTTTGCCGGAGGCTTGACTTTGTCAAAGCATGCCATAAGGCTGACCGGTTGCGGGCTCTGCCAGTATGGGAACACAAACCCGGTTTTGCCGGGGCACCCTTTTCGACCATTCGACCTAGTGCATATTCGGAATCCATAGTGACCATTCCAAGCTAGGATAGGTTGCTTACCCGATATAGGTTGTTTGAAACCGCTGCGTGCGTAGTGAAACCCTAGCTCCTGACAAAATAGGACAGGGAAACCCTACCCCAACATAGGGGTGTTTTGGCTCTCTTTTACATGCTATGTGCTTTTAGAGTGTATCTCTACAGGAATGCATATATCAGTTTGCAAGTTTAGGCATCAGGCCTGTGGGCATCAGTATTTGGGGAATCAATTTTACCTGAGGGTATCAGTTTTGGGACAGATATTTGGGAAACAGTGATCAGTATTGAGTGCAGTCATTCCGCTATGCTCATATCCGTTCTAGTAAAATTGAGCTGAGATGCTGTCTGTTTTCTCTTTTGCTAGGTAGTCCTGGAACCATAGCTTCAGAAGGCTCCGATATCCCCCGGGTACATTGGACTAGTGCTGATAGACTTTGTTAGGTCAGAGATTCAATTCAAGGGCAACCAGTTTTCCTTTGCCAGTGGTAAGGCAAAGAAGGGCCAGACAGGGCTCATTGGTTCATCTGATCCGACAGTCACCAGTCACATCATCAGCAGACCCGTGATGGCACAGGGTTCAGAAGAATTTGTGGCCGTGATGGCAGCGTTAAATCAGGGAACTGCCATGCAGGCTGAGACCAATATTGAAACGCAGCGCCCATCTGGGGCATCTGCCTCACATCCAGCTTTGGGACCCCAACTGAACTTTGATCCACTTCCGCCAGTTGAAGATTTGCAGTGTCCGAATCCTCGGGAAAGGTTGACTCAAGCTCAGGTGCTCAGACCCCTGGTACAGCCTACTGAGAGGCTTCAACCCTTTCATGTTAATGAGCTCAATCCGACTGTAGTAAAAATTACGAACCTTGAGAAGCAATTCAAGAAGGCACAGGGCCTTAACTCCATTCCCGACATTGAGGATGGGCACACTGAGTCTGCCGTACGGCTCCTAGACAGATTCAAAATGCCATATATTGACCGTTTCGACGGGTCTGGAGATCCAACGGTACATATCCGACTTTTATTGGATGTCCTGAAGCCGATGGGTCTGACTAAGCCACAGAAACTCTCTCTGTATGGAAGAACCCTGTCGGGTGTAGCAGCACTTGGTATGCTAAGTTGGAGGACAAAGTGAAGCAAAACTGGGAAGAACTGGCTGAGGCCTTTGTCGATCAGTATTCGTACAACACCCAAGTTGAAATGACCATGCAGGAACTTGAAGCAACCCGCCAGAACCCAACAGAGCCTTTTGTGGAATTTGTTGCAAGGTGGAGAGCAAAGGCAGCACAAATGACAGATCGGCCTTCCGAGAGGGATCAAGTGCAGATGATGGTGCGAAACCTTGAGCATGATATGTTGCAAAAGTTGATAGTCGCTCCGCTATTCACTTTCAAGAGTTTGCATGAACTGGGGGTTCAGGTCGAGAATGCGTTCAACACAGGGATCATTCCCAGAACAAGTGAACCGACAAGAAGGGTGATTTCCGGGAGTACTAATGCTGGTAGTAACGCTATTCCCAAACCCACTGAAATCAATACAGTAGCCACAGCCAACCCTTTTGCCAATCCAAGCCTACAAACAGCCGGCCCAGCCCGAGCTCAGGGCAGAACTTTCACTCCCTCTATATGAGCTTGACTAGCGCACTAAAAGCCTTGATGGAAAGAGGGCATCTCAAACCCCTCGATCCCCAACCTCTGCCTGACCTACTCCCAGCCAGACATAACCCCTCCAAGTACTGTGTGTACCATCAGCAGCGCGGTCATGGCACCGACCGTTGCTACCGCCTTCATCATGAGATCCAAAATCTCATTGATAACCAGACGATAGCTCCACCTTCAGCCCCCAATGACCAAGTACCTCATCCACATCTCAACCTAATCCACACACTGGCCGTCCCTTACGACCCCAGCGTATACATCACCCCAGTCCATCTACCCAAGCCTAATGTGTTTATCCCAGAGAGCCTGGACTTGTGCATGATGGGTGCATCTGAACCCCGATCATCCAAAACCCATGAACCCACTACTTCTGAGCTGATGAGGATGATCGAAGATCTTCAGAGAACTGTGGCAGATCTGGCCTTTGGGGTTTTGGCCGCATCATCAACCACATCACATACCAGGGAGTTAGTTCATATCTAAAGGCTCCCAACTTTGGGATGGTTGCATTAGAAGAAGGCCAATCTCTTGACAAAGTGGAAGACTGGAAGCGACTGGTAAGAACAAGGTGGCGGGCAGGCAATGGTCCCCATGAACACCTTCGGTGGGATATTGAGGCTTTGAGAGCTGAGGGACTGAACAAAGAGCAAGTCCTCGCAGTTGTTGCAAAAACTGTGGATGACACTTTCACCACTCGGAATGAGAGCAGTCTGAATCAAGGGGCAAGCCGGGAGAAGGGCCTTTGTACCAGGAATGTTTCTTTCAGACCTAATCCCGTGCTCGGAAAAGATCAACAAACCCAGTCAACGCCTGCCAATCCCTTTGCTGGTGCATCCAGCAAAACTCCACAAACCTCAAAACACCCACCTCGAGGCCAGAGGGTGTTCGCACCGCTGTACATGTCTCTATCAGCGGCCTTGAGGGTCCTGATTAGAGAGGGGGATTTGAAACCCTTGGAGCCACGACCACTGCCAGATAGACTTCCTCACTCCCATGATCCGACCAAGTACTGTGCCTTTCATCAGCAAGTCGGCCATGTCACTGATGGTTGTTTCCGTCTTCGCCATGAAATACAAGATTTGATTGACAATAAGGACATCGTCGCACCAACTCAGCAAAGTCTATCGGCACTTGATCAGTGAACTTGTGGGGGATAATGTGATGTGATCGGGGGATGAACCACCTGCGGATGGCGCTCGATTTACTCCAGATATGGCGTATGGCACGCACTGTTTTAAGCATTTGCGAATGCTAGTTTCTGACTTAGGTGTTGGGTCAGTCTTGTTGTGTTGTGTAGAGTTAGTCTTTTTGTACTGAGTCAGTTGGGTCTGTCTTGTTGTATCGAGTCAGTCCTGTTTTGTTGGAGTCGGGTGATTTCGGGGGTGTTACCTCGGACATCACTTGCTCATTTTGTGTTTGTCTTTTCATTTTCTTTTTGAGTCTGTTTCTGCCTGGAGCCAGTTACACCAACAGATCTGAATGGAACAACGGTGATTTTCACATTCTTGTGTTTGCTTCTGCCGTATGCCAGTTGTGCCAGAAATTCTAAATGAGATGACAGTATTTGACTAAGAACTCTGTCTTTTCTGTGCCTTGAAGTCATTGTAATGACCTGAGTTTTTCAAAACTTTTTGAACACTGTGTTGAAAACAAAGAGGAAGGAATTCCTCGGGATTTGTAAAATTTGATCAAACTGAGAGAAAGAGAGGCGTGCTAAGCCCTTAATGAATGAAATCATGCTTGTTAATGTGAGTACTGAGAAGGATTCTGACTTGATCCAGATTGGTTCTACACTGTCTTTAGCGCGAGCGCTAGTCGCTTTCTTAAAAAATTTCAAAAAATATTTTGCGCCGTCCTGCGAAGACCTGTGTGGAATCGCTCTTGAGATTGTGCAGCTTAGGATCGCTTCAGCCTCGAGACTCGACCCCTTACTTTCAAAACCTTGAACTTAGATTCAGAATGTTCAGAGGTCAATCATGATGTGAGGCCGGTGTGTGGCCCAATTTGAAGCATCCCTCGAACAAGAGGCACCAAAGTCAGATCAAGAAGATCAAATCTCACCAGAAGAAGCTCGTGAAGCAACCGTAATGGATTCTTCTGCAAATCAGTACAACAGCCATTCTCCTGGATACAGAGAGGCCTCAATTTCAAAACCATTTGGCATGGGCTTGTTACACTTTTGCCCTTTGAGAGGCTCGCTGGGCCGAAAACCCGGAAGGGCGACCCAGGCAAAAGTTAGAGCATTAAAAAGAAGAAAAAGAACAAAAAAAAAAAAGAAAGAAAAATGCAAAGAATGAAAGAAAAACGAAATAAAGAAAAAGAAAAGGAAAAAATGAAGAAAAAGAAGAGAAGAAGAAAAGAAAAAGAAAAAGAATTGAAAAGAAAAGAAAAACAGAAGCTCGCAAGGTCGAAAACCCGCAAAGGGCGGCCTTGGCAAAAGTTAGAGCGCAAAAGGAGAGGTTAATACCCGAGTGTACCTTAACCCCGAACTACGTAAGGCTTGATTCCCATCTTTGGGATACGTAGGTAACTTCATTCTGAAGTCCAGCCGAAAAAACATTTCAAATTCGATTGTGTCCATGATGGTTTTGGTCATCTTTGTCTTCTCTGTATCTGAGAATTTGGTTGTGTTCGTTACTCTGAGGGCTGACTACAATGCGCTGCGGTGCCATTCAAACAAGGGGCAACTTTCCGTTGCCATGCAGCTCTCTTCAAGCACGGGGCAGTTTTCCTTTGGATCCGAGGTTGTGCATCTCAGGAATAGGTTTTGTGCTCGTTGAGCAGTGGCCATTTGCAAAAATAGTTTTTGGGAATTTTTACTGAAGTTGACTAATTCTCTCGAAAATTATTTCATTTTCCAAAACTGGACCATTTCTTGGACCCAAAAAGGAAAATTTTCAGTGCTCATAACCTGACTTGCATGATTTCAAATCAAAAAATCGAACAAGCATGTTAATCTAACTCTCATGTCGGTCAAAATTGTTTTAGTAGAAAGCCAAAACAAAAAATGGTCAAAATGATGAACTAGGGGTACAGTTGAGTCAGGCTTCCTGTTTTTTCCCCGTTGTCAATGTATTTGCCAGAAAGGGCACCATACTTTCCAAGAAGGGCACTCTACCTGCCAGAAAAGGGCACCACTGAAGCTAACCGCAAAAGGGCTGAAAGCTCTATCACCTTCTAAGCAGCGACGAGGTATCGAGCCAAGTGTGAAGCACGAACTGGAATGGGGTAGAAGATATTCCACTCATCATCTGGATAGATCTGATCACGTCCAAACTCCCCAGCAGAGCATCATCAACCGATGCCAATTGCAGACCTGCTGCACATCCAGCCGCATCATAACCCCTCTGTGGGGGATGTTCACTGTTGTGAGCAAAAGAAAGAGAATCTAGCAGAATGCTAGGGGCAAGAGCCCGCAACTTCTTGTCTACCCATCAACCACCCAGGGGAGGGATAAAAAATGAGAGATTGAAGAATAGAGAGATGTGCGTTGAGAGGAAAAGTGAGAAAAGGGCTTTTTCAGAAAACTAGAGATTGAGTGCCGAGTGATGTGAGAATCACAAGTGAGAAAGGGTGGGAAACAATACCCGGTGAAACAGGCTCCCTGTGCACGTCTGAGTGTCGTGTCTTTTGTTTTATCTCGATTCTTGTTTTGAGTCGTTTCGAGTGTTTCTCGATGTGTGTTTAGGTTGTTTACCTTTTGTTTTCCTTTGTTGAGTCGTGGTGCGCTGTGTTCGGTCGTAGGCTCAATACCTGGTTAAGAACTCCTTTCTCAATTTCAAAATAAATCGTTTTGTGCTCAGAGTGCTGTGCCATTCTCCACGTTGTGCAAAACAAGATTCCTTTTTCATAAACTGCAGGGTCCACCCCTGATAAGTGTGAACAGTAAAACAAGGACCTATCTGAAGCTATGTGGGTTCCAGACTGCGAAGCAAAAGAAAAGAAAAGAGCAAAATTTGGAGCATCTTAGTGTGTTTCAACTTCGGCAAATTCCGAGATTGTATTCCGGATGTACCTCTTCAGACCTTGTCAGTGTTCCGAAGAATGAGCGTGCCGCTACTTCAAGTGTAAGCCTGCTTGAAGTCAAAATGGTAGTCCAAGTAGCACCCGAGGGTTTCACATGCAACTCTCGCCAATATAGACAGGGTGTCCCCTTTTGAGCTGAGTATGTTGCAAAGTCCTCTAAGAGGTAAATCAGAGGCACCAGAGTACATGTTTGATGCCCCTCTATTGCATAGAATGTGCACTTTCATATACACTTTTGTTACATGCGTGCCGCACATTGTTATGATTCATGCATAGAATATGCTTGCTTTCGATTCCGTATAGAATATCCTTTGCTTTCAATGTTGCATAGAATATGCCTGTCTCATGCATAGAAAATGCACTTTTCCATACTTGCATAGAAAATGCTCATATCTTTTGCATAGAAAATGCATTCTTCCTCACTTGCATAAAACATGCATTTTATCGCACTTTCTTGTGCATTGTATCTCACTCGCACTGTCTTGTGCACTTACACTTTGTATCTCACGCGCACTATTTTGTGCATTGCATATCATTCGCGCTGTTTAGCGTATCGCACTATTTTGTGCATTGTATATCAATCGCGTTGTTTAGCGTATCGCACTGTTTAGTGCATTTCAAATCATTCGCGCTGTTTAGCGTATCGCACTATTTTGTGCATTGTATATCAATCGCGCTGTTTAGCGTATCGCACTGTTTAGTGCATTTCAAATCACTCGCGCTGTTTAGCGTATCGCACTATTTTGTGCATTGTATATCAATCGCGCTATTTAGCGTATCGCACTGTTTAGTGCATTTCAAATCAATCGCGCTGTTTAGCGTATCGCACAGTTTAGTGCATTTCAAATCAATCGCGCTTGTTTAGCGTATCGCACTGTTTAGTGCATTTCAAATCATTCGCGCTGTTTAGCGTATCGTACTGTCTTGTGCATTTCAAATCAATCGCGCTGTTTAGCGTATCGCACTGTCTTGTGCATTGCATTCATTCGCGCTATTTTGCGCACCTCAATCACACTGTTTTGTGTAGTTTACATTCGCGCTATTTTGCGCATCGCACTGTTTTGTGCACCCCATTGCATTTGGCATGCATTTCAATCGCGCTATCTTGCGCACATCATATGCACTTGTTGGTGCATTACATTTCATTTTGCATTTGGCATGCATTTCAGTCGCGCTATCTTGCGCACTCTGCCTGCACTTGTTAGTGCATTGCATGTTTGTGCACACATCACATGTGTTGTCACGCACTTTTCAAATGCATTGTTATGCATGTTCCTGACGATATTGTACCTGTTAAGTTCATTTCTTTTTTCAGGCACGATATTGTATGTACGATTCATTTGAAGCCGGTGCAACCGGACGAGCCGCACATGTATTGTATTCACCCCGTGTGAAACGTGGTAAGAATTGCATAATTCTTTTACATCCTTTCTGCATTGTAGTGTAGTTGGATTCGTGTTCACTTGCTTAAAACTGTCGCATGTTTTGCTTCGTTACAGCATCCTTAGCATGATTGTTAGCCAAATCTTGCATCTTGCATATCATTTGCATCCTGCCCCTGAACTACGCTGGTTTGATTCCTTGCAAAGAGATACGTAGGCAGCCTGCGGGTTCAACCAACTACATCTATATTTTGTTTGTCCAAGTCTTCGGTCTTGTCAAAAATGGGTCGTCTCTGGGCTTTGACACTCACTCCCGTCATTGTTATGACTTACGAGTTCTGTCAAAGAGGGGCAACTGTTGACACCCCATTTTTGACCGCCATTAAGACTTGGGCGTTACTGATGGTTTGCTCGGTGATGAAAGATGTGCAGGGCAAAGGTTCAATTTCTTCGGCAAGGAGAGGGACAAATCTCAACTTCACACCTCATTTTGGACCAAAGCTATTTCGAATGATTTTTAGACCTTAAAACCCTCTCTTTCAAAACTTTTTTGAAATAAAGTTCCTACGATGTTCCGACGCTCGCATTTCGGTAAATGTTGCGCTTTTCGGTAAACCGAGCAAGGACAAAGTGGAGATGAATGAAAGAGAGATGAAATCTTTGAAAATCTTTCAAAACACCTTGCTTAGGGGTTTGAAGTTGAAGAAAAGAGAGAAGAAGAGGGGAGAAACCAAGTTGGAAAAGAGGATAGGCAAGAATCGCTAAGAGAGGGACGAGCAGTCCTCTCTAAATCAAGCCTATATGTCTATACACTTGGAGTTAAACTATGAGGCCACCACCGTTGGAAAGAAGACTTCCGGGGCTTCATTTTTGACACAAGAATGACCTGAAAAGGAGTTCATATGAAGAAGTTATGCCCGTTTGAAGTTGGACCTGCAGAGCAGATTTTCCTGCCGACCGGCCAACACAAATGGCCGCCGGCCAAATAGATGGCCGACCGGCAGAACAAGAGACCGCCAACTAGATGTGTTCTACCGCACAGGAAGAGTGCACCGACCGACCAAGTTTGCTAGCCGACGACGGCTTCCGGAGTATTCTACAGATTGAATGGATGCCAGTTGTGACAGCTGGAATGCACAGACTCTGCTCCCCATGCACGTGTGTGGCTGTTTTGCACCCTTTGCACCCTTTTTGACCCTTTTTGCACCCTTTGCTCAAAGCTTCTGAGGAAGCTTTGACCCTTTGTCTTGGCTTCCTCAAGAAACTTGGTCCCTTTGACCCTTTTGTATAGCTTCTTTGAGAAGCTTTATGCCATTTCCTTGCTTTATAAAAGAAACCCATCTCCTGCATTGTTGATGGTTCAGCAAAATCAGACCTAATACATACATATAACATATATATCATCCTCTCTCTCTATATCTCCCTCTCTCTCATCCTTGGTGTGTGTTTAAGAGCCTTAAAGTGTGTTTTGACCATAGTATTGCACCAACACACACACCATTGCACCATACTCCAACTTGGAGGTCTTGAAGGTTTGTTCTTGAGGTTTTGAGGTGGTTTTGATCAGAAGAAGAGGTCTGCACTTGCTGTTCTTGAGGTGTTCTTCAAGGTTAACACTTTTCCCTCTTTATTCCCCATTTTTGCATACACTTTTAGCCTATCTTGTATACTGATTTGAGCTTGGTGTATAACATAAAAAAGTTCTGTTTTTTTGTGTTTAAGATACTTCATTAAGACCACTTTGGTGTTTCGGGTTGTTTGACCCCTCTTAGGCCTTGTTTGGCCTCATTTTTATGCATTTTTTGTGAGCTTCGGGACCACCTTGTATTGGCCCTCTCACCACTGAAATCTAGGGGGATTTCAGTGGTGGGGGTGGTGTTTTGAGGTCCTAAGAAGGAGAGGGCCATCCCCTCTCCTTGTTGTCTTGTTTGATGCCCTTTTTGGCCTTACAAAGGGGCCTATATTTGCACACTTCTTGAGCTCAGTTCAGGCATTTTTCAGTGGGTTTTAGGACCCCCATAAGCCATTTCCAGAGTTGTTTTGGTCATATTGAGTGTCCCTCTTGCATGTGTATAACAACCCCTTGCATGGCCTTCCAAAGGAGCACCTCATTCTAACATGTGTTGGCTCTATTTCAGTGGGTATTTGGTGTTTATTTAGCATGTTTTATCTCTGTCCCATGTTGTTTGTCGACCCTTGGCATGCATCATACACTTGCTTTGTATTCCTCTATTTTGCCTAGAAATGCATCTTGCCTTTGGACCACCATGCTTGCATATTTTGGCTTAGCTTTGTGAAGTTTTTGGTCATGTTTTAACATGCTTAAGGTCTGTCTTGGGTCTTTGGGGTCATGCTTTCCATGCTTTGTATAGCTTCTTTGCATTCTAGCTTACTAGCCTTGGGTGTGTGGGTCACTAGCATGCTTTACTTGGCTTGTTCTCATGATTTGGCATCATTGGAGACCACATTTCAGTCCATGTTCCATGCTTGCATACTTGCATTTTCCATCCCTTTCATGCTTTGAAGAGTTGATGGCTTATGCTCCATGTTTAAGGCCTTGTGCATGCATGCTTGTGTGTGTTTTCATGCCTTTGTTGCATCATTTTGACCACTGTTTTGGACCTAGTAGAGAGCTGTCCAAGTTAGTGTAAGACCATCCTTTGCATGTCGATGCATGCTCACCCTGTGTGTTGTGGCATACTTGTGTGTTGTTGCATGTTTAGGTTGCTTAATATGATGCATGCCTTGCACACTTGCATGCTTAGATCACATCTTGTATGCTTGTCACTCCCATTATTATTCCATATCCTGCATGCTTGCTCATTTAGGTTGTGCGCCTAACATGCATTGTGCATTACTTGCTTGCATGCCCATGTTGCATACTTAGCCTCCATGCCTAGGCCGCATTGCATGAGCATACATGCCTTGCCTCTTGAATTGAGTATGATAGAGGTTGGGTTTCACTTGTTTGTTTGATGTGCATCTCATTTGAAATCAAAGTGCATACTTGGTTTCTTGGCCATCACGCATTGAGATGTGTGATTGATGGCCGAGGGTCGAGGGCCACACTCCCTTGAGTCCATTACATGATAGGAGTGTGTCCGTGCATACATTTGCCTGAAAATTCCATGCCATACACTGCTTGCCCTCTGCTGCTGTCAATTGCAGGTTCTGCAGGAAGTTTTGGCCGGTCGGCTAAATATAGTGCCGGCCGGCCATCAATTTTTGGCCGATAGACAAAAGGTGGCCGGTGATCATTCCCTTTGGCCGGTGGTGTTCTGCTTGGCCGGTGATGCTCCCAATGTCCAGAGAAGCATTCTTGGGACTTGTGCAAGTTTTCAGGGGGCAAGGCAGTGTAACAGAGGCAACAGTGCCATGGCAATGGATTTCCGGCCGAGGCCAATCCGAGCATGCGTGCATCCCTCTTCCGAGGCTTTTACTGCTTTCCTTAGCTTAGTTAATTTGTTAATTAATTAAGTGGTCTGTAATCATTAATTAGCTTGTAGGTTAATTAATTTGTATATTCTTTTGGTCCCTCCGAGCGAGGGTAAATTTGTAATAAGTGTGGGTGAGTGTGTGCATGTCTTCCAACCCCCACTTCTTTCTCCCTTTTACTTACCTACTTTCAATGGTTAGTACTAGGGCATATTTATTTTAGCATCCTTATGCTATGCATGCGTGCATCATTCATCTGTACTGCATGCACCGGGCTCGGCGCATCATACTAACTGCATTTGTACTTCAATTCCAAATTGAATACGTGCATCAATTGATTGCATTTCACATGTCATGTTTAGGTTAGCCGAGCCTACCCTAATTGCATCCTGTATGTGTTGCATTAGTCAATTTGACATGAACTAGGACCGTGCTATGTTGTAACATGTTATTGTTTTGGCACGGAGTACG
>JAPPVO010004534.1:0-18885 GCA_030407325.1 Camellia japonica
CGAACCCCACATCGAGTCTTTCTTTGTTTTTGTTTTATTTTGGTTTTGTATATTTATGTTTTGTCCACCTATATGTAGATATATATATTTGTTTGAGTTATTTCTGTCACCCGAGTGGCTTGGGTTCAATGGTTAGGCCCAGTGGTTGAAGAGTGAGAGGCTGAGCCTGAGGTCAGGGGTTCGAAACCCCATTGAGTGTTTCTTTTGGTTTGTTTTGGTATTATGTATATATATGTCTTGTATAGGATATATATATATATTTGTTTGTATATTTTGTCACAAGAGTGGCGTGGCTCAGTGGTTGAGGACTCGGAGGCCAGGCCTGAGGTCAGGGGTTCGAAACCCCGTATCCCATGTCCATCCATTTTGTGATTTTCCTTTCTTTTTTTGTGTGTGTTTTGCATACGTGTCTCATATATGTATATATATTTCTTTGCCTATCTTGTCACAGAGTGGCGTGGTTCAGTGGCTAAGGACTCGGAGGCCGAGCTTGAGGTCAGGGGTTCGACACCCCGTATCTATGCATTTTGTGATTTTCTTTTCTTTTTGCGTGTTTTGCGTGCGTGTGCTGACGTCAGCAAACGGAATATGCCTTCTCCGTAACGGCATCTTCCCGCTGACGGTTGCAAACGGAATATTCTCCATCTGTGTATATACTGTATATGTTTGTGTATAGGTCCGTATATGTCTGTGTCGTATATACCTGTATATATACTGTATATATCTCTGTGTATATGTCTGTAAATATCTGTGTGCACTTATATGTAAATAGCTGTGTATTATAATAATCAGGAAGAAAGGGCCATCTGTGACTTCTACATGTAGAGCTTACCCCTTGTCAAAAAAAAAAAAAAAAAAAACAACATATATACAAAAAAAAAAAAAAAAAAATACAAAAAAAACAAACCCAGAATAATCAGGAAGAAAAGGGGCATCTGTGAAGGTTACCCCTTGTCAGCAAGAAATCATTTTACCATACCTTCTTCCATTCGCGTAAGAAACGTTTGGGCTTCAAATTTACCTTCGCTCCTTTCATGTGAATGATGCTAGATTTGATGTTTATCTAGTTAAAACCTTCCCCCTTTCCTCTCGTGTAAAACACGTTTGGATTGCAAATCGGTTAAAAACAGCAGGTGCACATGTCTGTTTACACCACGCCACCTCCTCTCGCGTACCGCGCGTTTGGATTTCAAATACTCCTCTCGCGTAAAACGCGTTTGGAAAGCAAATCCCTCCTCTCGCCTAACACGCGTTTGGAAAGCAAATTCCTCCTCTCGCGTAAAACGCGTTTGGAAAGCAAATCCTCCTCTCGCCTAACACGCGTTTGGAAAGCAAATTCCTCCTCTCGCGTAACACGCGTTTGGAAAGCAAATCCTCCTCTCGCGTAAAACGCGTTTGGAAAGTTTGGAAAGCAAATCCCTCCTCTCGCCTAACACGCGTTTGGAAAGCAAATTCCTCCTCTCGCGTAAAACGCGTTTGGAAAGCAAATCCCTCCTCTCGCCTAACACGCGTTTGGAAAGCAAATTCTCCTCTCGCGTAAAACGCGTTTGGAAAGCAAATCCCTCCTCTCGCCTAACACGCGTTTGGAAAGCAAATCCCTCCTCTCGCCTAACATGCGTTTGGAAAGCAAATTCCTCCTCTCGCTAACACGCGTTTGGAAAGCAAATCCCTCCTCTCGCCTAACACGCGTTTGGAAAGCAAATTCCTCCTCTCGCGTAAAACGCGTTTGGAAAGCAAATCCCTCCTCTCGCGTAAAACGCGTTTGGAAAGCAAATCCCTCGTCTCGCCTAACACGCGTTTGGAAAGCAAATTCCTCCTCTCGCGTAAAACGCGTTTGGAAAGCAAATCCTCCTCTCGCCTAACACGCGTTTGGAAAGCAAATTCCTCCTCTCGCGTAAAACGCGTTTGGAAAGCAAATCCCTCCTCTCGCCTAACACGCGTTTGGAAAGCAAATCCCTCCTCTCGCCTAACATGCGTTTGGAAAGCAAATTCCTCCTCTCGCCTAACACGCGTTTGGAAAGCAAATCCCTCCTCTCGCCTAACACGCGTTTGGAAAGCAAATCCTCCTCTCGCGTAAAACGCGTTTGGAAAGCAAATCCCTCCTCTCGCGTAAAACGCGTTTGGAAAGCAAATCCCTCCTCTCGCCTAACACGCGTTTGGAAAGCAAATTCCTCCTCCCGCGTAAAACGCGTTTGGAAAGCAAATCCCTCCCCGCCTAACAACGCGTTTGGAAAGCAAATTCCTCCTCTCGCGTAAAACGCATTTGGAAAGCAAATCCTCCTCTCGCCTAACACGCGTTTGGAAAGCAAATCCTCCTCTCGCGTAACACGCGTTTGGAAAGCAAATCCCTCCTCTCGCGTAACACGCGTTTGGAAAGCAAATCCCTCCTCTCGCCTAACACGCGTTTGGAAAGCAAATTCCTCCTCTCGCCTAACACGCGTTTGGAAAGCAAATCCCTCCTCTCGCCTAACACGCGTTTGGAAAGCAAATTCCTCCTCTCGCGTAAAACGCGTTTGGAAAGCAAATCCTCATCTCGCGTAAAACGCGTTTGGAAAGCAAATCCCTCCTCTCGCCTAACACGCGTTTGGAAAGCAAATCCCTCCTCTCGCGTAAAACGCGTTTGGAAAGCAAATCCCTCTCGCGTAACACGCGTTTGGAAAGCAAATCCTCCTCTCGCGTAAAACGCGTTTGGAAAGCAAATCCCTCCTCTCGCGTAAAACGCGTTTGGAAAGCAAATCCCTCCTCTCGCCTAACACGCGTTTGGAAAGCAAATCCCTCATCTCGCCTAACACGCGTTTGGAAAGCAAATCCCTCCTCTCGCGTAAGACGCGTTTGGAAAGCATCTTCCTCCTCTCGCGTAAGACGCATTTGGATTTCAAGTTCACAAACTCCTCTCGCGTAAGACGCGTTTGGATTTCAAGTTCACATACTCCTCTCGCGTGAGACACGTTTGGATCTCAAGTTCACAAACTCCTCTCGCGTACCGCGCGTTTGGATTTCAAATACTCCTCTCGCGTACCGCGCATTTGGATTTCAAATACTCCTCTCGCGTACCGTGCGTTTGGATTTCAAATACTCCTCTCGCGTACCGCGCGTTTGGATCTCAAGTTCACATCCCCCTTTCGCGAAAACACGCGTTAGGACCATTTCAAATCCATCGCACTGTTTTGTGCACCACATTCGTACTATCTTGTACATTCCCACGGTCTAGGAGACCTTAAATCCTCTAGAGGTGCAATTCCTCTGGTGTTTTGTCGTGCCCGAACGACTTTGGGTGGTCTGGTATAGCCACCTGCCTGTGATTGCAATGAGTTCCTAGGAGACCAACTGCGACGGTGGAAACTAGAGTTCGAAAGGCGATGCCTAGAACGCAAAAGGTTCGGGATTTCCGAGACTAAAGTCTGGTTTAAATACCCAGAGGTGCATCCAGGGGTGCATTCTCGGCTTGAAATCTGTATGGTAGCCCCATAGGTTGAGATAGCTTATATGCGTCTCAATTCTGGATACTGAACCAACCTAGTCTGTCACCCCGTTGGAGAATAGGGAAAGTTGTAAATATGATCAGAAAAGCGGCATCCATGGCCACCCAAATCGGTTAAAAACATCAGGTGCGCCTGTTGTTTACCCCATCTTTCCTCCTTTCGCGTGACACGTGTTAGGATGGTGATTTCTCATCTCTTGGTTGAGGTCTTCCCTCTCTTGCATGATCATAAGATTTTCAAAAATAATTGGCTTCGCGTAGCGTATAAGTCCAGCTCTCAAATTCATTCTGCATATCATTAGCATCTTGCCCCTGAACTACGCTGGTTTGATTCCTTGCAAAGGGATACGTAGGCAACCTTCGGGTTCAACCACACATTGCATTTTGTGTGATTGCCCAAGTCTTACGGCCTTGTCAAAAGGGTCGTCTTCTGGCTTTGACATTCACTCACGTCATTTCATGACTTCGAGCTCTGTCAAAGAGGGGCAACTGTAGACACCCCATTTTGACCGGCCCTAAGACTGGGGCACTTTATTTTGACCACCCTCACCAATTCCGAAACTCACCCATTTTGGTCAAATTAAAATGTTTTTATTTGAATTTCTCATTTTGTATAATTTTATATAATTTTGTATGTTTGTATAAATTTTTTAGGTGTGTTTACATAAATTGGCATTTGAGATTAAATAAAAAATAATAATAAAAAAAAATAATAATAATAATAAAATAAAAAATAAAAAGAAAAGGATATGGGGCGGTGGCAGAGTGGAATTGTGGAGAAGCCACTGAGGGAAAAAGAAAAAGAAAACATGAGATGGGGTGGGTGAGTGGGTTCGGCACTTGGAGAATAAAAAAGAGAGGAGAAAGAAAGAGATGGAGATGAAAAATAATGGATCCAAAAACACACAGAGAGGCCAACTCATCATCCACTCAATTTCTCTCTCTCTTCTCTCTCTCCACAAGGAGAGACCGGGGCATCCTGTTTTAGGAGGGAGGCAATACAAGTATCAGAGGATTCATGTTCTAGGGGATAGACAACAACCATTCTTGGATCTCTCAATTTCCCAACCTTAACCAGCTTCTGTAAGAAGAGCAAAGATGTCTAAACTTACCACCATGTTCATCCTAGCCCTCCTCCTCTGCTTCTCACTATCCTACGCAGCTCGCCCCGAGCCAAACTCTCCCATGAAAACCCAACATGAGGGTCTTGAAGCTCAGCACGATGAGGCGGCCATGGAAGAGAGCTGTGAAGGAGTGGGAGAAGAAGGTGTTTGATGAGAAGAACACTTGTAGCTCACGTTGACTACATCTACACCCAGCAGCATAAATACACACACATCCACCCCATCACCATGCACGGCCAACACAACACCACCCACACGGCAACCCGGCACCACTGCCATCACTCACACAACACCACCACCCGGCACCACTGCCGTCACAACAAACCCACTCAACACTCCCACCACACCACCTACGGCTCCCACGGCAGCTCGTCTCTCTCCTCCCTCTAAACCCATCACCACCGGTGAACACACCACCGTGCACACACCCCTCACCCACGGCACATACACATACAACCCATAGACACCCACCACTCTCCGCAACTCACAAACCCGGCAGCAACACACCACTCGTGAACACCCAAACCACCATGCAACACACACACGGCAGCCACCTCCTATCCCTCGGCAGCCACCTCTCTCACAAACCCACCTCACAAACCACCACACAAACCCACGACACACACCCAGCACCCCATACACAGCATCACCCAGCAGCCACCTTTCTCACCATCATCCACAGCACACACCTGCAACACAACACCACCACCACGGCGGCTCTCTCCATCCCTCACTCTCGGCACACAAACACACCAACCCAGCCACCACTCCACACCATCACCATCACCACGGCAGCAGCAGTCTACACCTCCCATACACGGCTATCCCATGCAGCATCCCATGCACACACGCACACACCTCTCTCACTCTTGGCCATCACACACTCACAGACCCACCACTCTCTCTCTAGCTTGAATTAGATTATTTAGTTTATTATGTTAATTCATGTTATAAGTAATTAGTTAATTAATTTAATTAGTTACACTGTAATTAATTAGTTAGTGTAATAATTAGGTAGATTCTTTAATTATAATTGTATTAATTAATCAGAATTGTATAATTACTTTATTAGTGTAATTAGGTAGATAAGTTAATTAGAATTTTAATTAGGTAAGTAGGTAATGAGGTCATTAAATAGAATGGTAATTAGTTAATTAGATAGTGAATTTTATAAATTAATTAATTAGTGTAATTCATTTTAAGTTTTATAAATGTACTAATTAATTAATTAGTGTAATTAATTAAATAGTTAATTCGAATTTCATAAATTAGAATTGTATAAATTAATTAATTAGTATAATTCATTTAATTAGTTAATTTGAGTTTTGTACATGTATCAATTAATTAGTGTAATTAATTAAATAGTTAATTCGAATTTCATAAATTAGAATTGTATAAATTAATTAATTAGTATAATTCATTTAATTAGTTAATTTGAGTTTTGTACATGTATCAATTAATTAGTGTAATTAATTAAATAGTTAATTTGAATTTTATAAATTAATTAATTAATGTAATTAATTAGTTAGTTCCACTTTGTAATAATTAGTTAGAATAATTACTTAGTTATTAATCTCTCTCTCTGCAGCACACACGGGCTGCTCTCTCTCTTTGAGGGGGGCACCCACTCAATCTCCCTCTCTCTCTTGACAGGTACAACTCCGAAGTTATGAAGAGATAGTCACTCTTTCTCTCTCTACACTCTCAGGAAATTTGCACATCATCCAATAGTGATTTCCCTATAAGCCATGCTAGTCAGATTTCAAATCCGTTCCTTGGTTTGCCGCTTGAATCTGGAAAATGTGAATCATATGATGTTGCGAAACCCGGGACAGGCGAAAAAGAGTGACATGTGCCAATGATGAAGTTGTTTATTTTATTTTTATTTTGAGTGTTGTGAGGTTTTATTTTATTTTCTTCTCTCCTCTCTCCCTCATTCGAATCTGTAATAATTACTGCATTCGGACCCTCCTGCGTGAGGGCGTATTACTTCATTCGGACCCTCCTGCGCGAGGGCAGACAAATTTGTAATAAGTGTGCGTGTGTGTGTGCATGTCTTCCAACCCCACGTCTTTCTCCCTTTTATTTACCAGCTTATGATGGTTAGATTAAAGGCATCATGTTTAATTTAGCATACTCATGTTTGCATCCACTTGTATTGCATGTACCAAGGCTCGGTTCATCATCCATTTTGCATTGTTGTTTCAATACTTCTCTTTGAATACATGCTTAGACCGCATGCGATCAATTCATCTCATATGCCATATAGTAGCCGAGCCTAGTAAATTGCACATCACATGTGTTGCATTGTCACATTGTACAGTTAGGAAGCATGCATATTTTCTAACTTTGTTTTGTAGCTTGTTCGCGGGACGTCGGTAAATATGTGAGTTGTTATGCTTTAGCATCCCGCTTGTACATAATTTTCTTATTATGTTTAGCATCCTACCATGAGGCTAATTGCTTAAATGATAAACTGTTTGAATGCCTGTGGATGAAGGCTTGTTGCTTAAATTGGAATGCTTTAACGAATGTATGTTTTAAGATTCACAAACCTGGCAAACTAAGCCCACCTAAGGGTGGCAAATTCAAACCTTTTTCGAGAAACAAACATGAAATTGAATTGTTCCAATTTGAGCAAACTAGTCTATACCTTGTATGCTTCACATAATAAATTTTAGGATTTATTAAATAATCAGAATAAGAGCATATATTGTACATAAAAATCACATCATGATTAGTAGAGGCCGATCTTTGATCGGGTGAGTGGGGTGTTCAATTATTGACCTTCCCCTCTCATACCTAAGTTCCCGAACCAAGACACTTTGGTAACGACGGACTAATGGCCTTTGGCACGAGTCATGGGTTTCCTAAATTTCCCAAAATAAATATTAGGTGGCGACTCTGAAATCTGGCAAAGCAGTCCATTTTTGGCATTTGATTCAAACATCGATTTTCCAAAAACAATTGCCGGATTTGGACTCTTTTTGTGTTTCCACTGTTTCACATTGCACTTGTGAAATCAGATTCAGAACCAACACACAAGTGGAGTCCGAACTGTAAGGGCTATTTCATTCTTCCGAAAGGGGGCGCGAAAAGCCGAGCTACAACTACCCATCACCACTGCCACCACTCATTATTGCCATCGCCATGGATGGATCGATATCAGGCTACTGTCATAAAGAGTTTGTTATTTGATCACCATTGTGATTTGGGTATGCGAAGCTTAGGGAAGGCCCGATCCTTGAAGATGTTGCGGTCGTGAAGCCTGATCAGTCACTGGATAAGAACTTCGATTATATCCTAATTTGGTCATACATGCCAAGTAAAGGGCAAAAATGGAGACCTTAAAGACCTACCTCTTGCTGCAAAGGTTGCATCTTCTCAATTATATCCTGATTTTAATCACTTTTAAGTAAATTACTATATCATACATGTGTCCACTTCAATTCTACAACATTTGTAGTTTGATCCAATTGAGAGGAGAGAAACCAACGTTTCTGGAGAGAGAAGAGATGAGAGAGAGAAAGTAAGGTAGATGTATCTCATAGGTGAGAGAGAATGAGTGGTGGAAGATGGAGGAGAGAGAATGAGTAGGGAATTGATGGACAACCTATGTGGGTTCTGTGTTTCTAACCCTTAAATTGATGTGTTTGGGTTTTTTTTATTTATTATTTTTTATATAGATTTGTTTTTTTTTATTTATTATGTAGCTTATGGATTTGGATTTAATTTTTTATAAAGTTTTGGGTCTGAAATAATACTTGATCTTCATAAAATGGGTTTTGATTTTAGAAATGTATTTTTATTTTTAGTTTGATTTATGAAATGGATTTAATTCCTTAATGGAAAATGAGTATTGATTTTTTATGGTTTTGAAAAAGTTTTTGAAATGGGTGTTGATTTCCTATGATTTAACATAATCAAATAAAAAATTTGAGATAAAATAATTATAGAGTGTTTCTTTTTTTCAACATATTTTTTTATATTTATATTAAAAACACGCGTAGTCTCTAATTAAAAAGAGAGAGTGAGTTAGAAAAAGAGACCAATCTGAGACACAATAAATAATTGAAAATAGGAGTGTAATTGGCAACAGGAGTGTGGCCTCTAAAAAAATTAATAAAGCCACGTAGAATTATAGGAGGTGTTTGGGAGGATGGTTAATTTGGTAAGTTATTTTAATTTTTTGTTAGTTTAATAGGTTAAAATAATTATGTTTAGCAAGATTGTTGAATTTTTTTATAATTAGATTTGATGTATATGAGAAAAAAATGTAAAATGATTATGAATTTGATATTATTTCAACTTATTTTATTTTTTAATATTATTTTAATCAAAAAAATATTTAAATACATATGACTTAAAAAAAAGTTTGAGATGACATTGTTTAAATACATTATAGATATATATATATATATATTTTTTTTTTTGAAAAATACACTAAAGTTTATATATGACTCAATTCAACTACATTTTAAAATTTTAAAAATGTGTTAACACACCTTTGTTCAATACTGTATTAGTCACTATTTTAAATTCTATACTTTTTTTAGATGGTGAAATTCTATAAAAAGTTCAATAAAAATTTCAAATACGAATTAATATCACGGTCGGCGGTGGGGTTGTCGTAGATGGTGGCAGAAGTCTTATGTGTGGAGTTTTATATTGTAGTGAAATTATTATCATTTTGAATTGATTTATTATAATTGATTTTTGTAGCAGTAAAATTATTATCATTTTGAATTGATTTTTTGTAAAAGATGTGATACAAATATTAATAATTTATGTTAATTGATTTTTGTAGAATATGTGTACCAATATTATTTACACCGTATCTTTAGGCACGGGTATACACTAGTATATATAAGGTGTAATTATATAAATTATTTGAAAGCTTAAATATTTTTTAAAAAAAATTTAAAACTATTATATTTTTTTGTCATTACTTTGGCACGGTCATTAATTGAAAAGGTGAATAAACAATTTTTGTAACAATTGACTTGATTGAAGTCATTGAGTGCTCGAATTAGTGCTCTTGAAGATTATAGCAAATGGATCGAGGAGGTTGGATCCCTATTGTGAAGTGAAGATGGAGGCAAGGATCAAGGAGAGTGGATAATCATCCAGGTATGTACACACTGTTTGTGGATAACCTGCCACAAAGTATGGATCCTAAGGACCTGTTCAACCTGTTTAAGAAGTTTGGAGTGGTGAATGATGTATTCATTCCACACAAGAGAAGAAGAATAACTGCTTCCAGATTTGGTTTTGTGAGATTTAGTTGTCAAGTAGTAGCAAATGTTGTAGTGCAAAAAGCTAATGGTTTGTGGGTGGATAACAAGGTACTAGTGGTAAAAAGTGCTGACTTTGGTAGGGAGAGGCAAGAGAAAGGCTATACGTAGCCATAGGTAAAGAGACAAGGAGTACAAAGGCCACAATGGCGTGACTCAGGTAAAGGAATGAATCAGTATGTTTTCGTGCTTTCTTGTAATTAGTATCCACCATATGTGGAGCAAACCGTGCCAGTTCGGTGAATTTGGCTTCATACTCAGCCACAGACATCCTTCCCTGTTTGAGTTCTTGAAACTCAGACACTTTCCGATCCCTGAAACATTGGGAAAATATTTATCATAGAAGACCGCATTAAACTGTGCCCACGTCATATTCCCATTGCCACTTCGAATCAATAACCACCATCTTTGGGCTTCATCCTTTAAGGTATAGGTGGCTAGGAGGACTTTCTGGACTTCAGAACAAGGAAACACTTCATATAGCTTCTCCATTTCAAGTAACCACGTCTCTACTTTCAACGGTTCAATTCCACTATAGAATGTCGGCGGTTTCATTTTCATGAATTTCTGTGTCAAGTTGATGATGTCATTATTATCTGCTTCGGCCTGTGCCGGCGGAGGTGAAGGGGGTAAAGGTTGTTGTCTTTGCTGTTGTGTCAAAGTTTCAGTCAATGCTACAAGCATTTGTTCCATTCGGCCCATGCGAGCCTCTAAAGATTCACTTACATCACTTCCCCTTGCATTCTCCATGTTGCTATAGAGACATCAAATGATAATAAACATAGGCATAATCTTATTCGTTTCTTTCAATTCATTTGCTCACATTTACATACATTAAGTTTCCATATTCATTTGGATTACCACACACTCACACATGCAGATGGAATGCCCCTAACTCTTACTAGGACATCCTAAGCTCATATGGACCCGTGTGTGCGGTAGAACACGTGCTCTGATACCACTCTGTCACGACCCAAACCCGCCCCTGTAGGTTTCACATCGTAACCGGCCAGTAACCAGTGGATTACCAAAGGCCTCTTGACAGATAAGCATATAATAAAGGGCTACGAAAGCAGATGTAAAAACATAAATAGTCCAATGAGCTGTGTCGATAAACTTGGGACAGAAAAGTTCAAAACTTTATATATACATAAGCGTGTTGGTCAAAGGATATCATAATTACAAAACATTTACACGAGTGTAATATCCAGGACCCAACTGTACAAAACAAACATAAACTAACATACGCACAAAAACAAACATAACTAGACTTCAATCGAAACCTCCTCGAGGAGGCACAACAGTTGGCTGACAAAAACAAAAATGAAGGCTGTCAACTCTGGCCCTGATCACGCGCCGGCTCACCTACATACATAATAAACTGTGAGCGAAAGCTCAGTGAACAATAACAGAGTAAAGGGTTTCAATGAATGAGTCCGTACAAATTCAGAAATCATAATTCAGTTTCGTATCAAATTCATAATTTGTCCAGATCGTATACACAAATCATGAAGTATGCTTAAGTATACGTGATACATCCATTAGCATTAATAGAGCAGATACAGAACAGATACAGACACATGAGGGTTACGAATAACCAGTTCCATAAAGGAACCTCCGGATCCGAGTAACAGAGAATAAATACGCTGAGCCCCATGACGGAGCCTCCGGTACGGGTAACAAGTGCAGACAGATTAAGTTCCATGATGGAACCTCCGATACGGGTAACAGCCAACAGATATCACATGATGCTAAGGATGTCACGAATATATATCAGAAATTGGACAATCATTCATTGTACAGAACATATCATTTCAGAAAACAGATTTTAATTCATCATACAGAAAATAAGTAAAGTTGAACATAGTTTACTATGTTATTACTCACAGTTGGCCTTGAGACAGATAGACGGAGCAGATTGGTCAAACGGTACGCGGCACGTGACCTACATAACACATAACAGACACACACTTGAAACACACGTTCTAATTGTACATAACTTACTTCGTTGGCTTTTAGTGTGTTTCTACCCTTTAATTCTCATTATGGAATCTTAAACATGGCCTAGGAATGCCTAGGATGGAATGAGGATGCAAGAATGCATTAGAAAACATTTCTTAAAACTTGCTGAAAATAAGGTCCACGCTCGAGCGTGGCTTTCCCCGCTCGAACGGACATGCAGACAATGAAGCTCCGCTCGAGCGTGACTTTCCCCCTCGAGCGGACTGCAAACTCTTGAAAAGGTACTGGATGTATGTTTTTCACGCTCGACGGACGCTCAACCCCCGCTCGAGCGTGAGACTCAGACCCTCGCTCGAGCGTAGATTCCCTCGCTCGAGCGGACTGCAAAACACAAGAACTTCTGGGTATATGCATTTCACGCTCGCGCGTAAAACTCGACGCTCGAACGGAAGTGCATGTACTCAGAGTGCACGCTCGAGCGTGAAGTTCCCCGCACGAGCGTGGATCAATTTTCTGGAATTTCTAGATTGATCACTAAGCTCAAATTCAACCTTTAAAGCATCCAAAACTCATTTTTCTGGGCCAAAACTTGAGGAAATACATGAAAACTCATAAAACAACATGTTTTAAAGATCGTTTTACAAAATCAAAGCCCAGAAGTATACCGATTGTGCAACATTCAACTTGAAACTTGAAATTAATTCATGAATATAACATGCATGTACATTTTTGAGCTAAGGCCCTCCAAAACATGATCAAATGCTACTAAATAACATGAATCTCATTGTGTTTCCAAAATTAGAGTGAACTCAACACATACATGAAGGAATTCTTGAAAATCAATCTTCAAAATGCTATGAAACATGCATGCATGCATGGATTGACCTACTTCCCTACTCCTTAAGCTTGGTTCTCACATCTTATAGCTCAAATTACTTGAATTCATGCATGGATTAACACAACTTCAAGGCTTAAGGCTTGGTTCCATACCTTAGATGATCTATTGGGCTTTAGGCACTAGAATCTTGAACAAGATGAGCAAAGCTTCAACTTTTCTTCTAGCAATTCTCTCCTTTAATTCAATTCTTGAACTAGGACCCAAATCTCTCAATTCTCCCTCTCTCTCACGTTGGGCATCAAGGAAATGGAAGAGTGAAATGAAAACATGACCTTAGTGGGGTCCAAATGGCCTATTAAGTAACAATTGATCAAAAGTAATCAAATGGCATTAATTTAATCAAATTTAATCGTTCCGAACTGAATTTTAATTAAACCTACCTTAAATTCTATAAATCCTAATTAGCACATAAATTAAGTCAATTTCAGATTCGGACGCCGATAAGGCTCTCCATTCGCAAACCGAAACTAAAACGTGAACAGATCTTTTTACGCCTAACAGATATAAACACAACAATGCAACACACACATGCATTTTAATTCAAAATTCACCTTAATTGCTAATTAGGCATAATTAATCATGGATTAACGTTAATCAGAGGTGGGGTTGTTACACCATGCCAGTTCATCACTTCACACTATATCAGTACAGGCTAACATAACAACCTTCATCCACCCAAACAACATTTGATGACTCTTAGAATAGAAATGGAATCCTCATTAGCAGAATTAGCACAGATAGGAAGGCAATTCAATCAGCAATACCACAAACACTGCACATAGCATACACTGCCAACACCCAGATCAGCAGCCAAAGGAGTCCACTTAGATCAGACTCCAACCTCAGCAACCTGATGCTAATACACAGAGCAGTCATTCCATCCATATCATTTGCCACCTCACATACTTCTTCTTGAAATGCACCTTCTCACTTGCCTAAGGTTTATCACAAAATCCTAAAGTGTAAAACTATGGTCTAACAGTCTCAACCATAGTACAGCTCTGACTTTTATCACTTCACATAACTCAGCCACATTAGGAAGTGAAGCATTGAACACCACATCATTTCTAAGCTTCCACAGGGACCACAACACAACCAGAGGTATGCCCTCCAAATCTTGCGCTCCTTGCTGCTGAGCCTCTCTCCATCCCACCATAGAAGTAACCCTTCAACAGTTCCAGGTAAGGCCCCTTGAACATCCCACTAATTTAGCATTTCAGACCACACAAATGACGCAAATAGGCAGGACACCATGACATGGTTCATAGTTTCAATTCAGCTTTGCAAAAACACATACAGTTGATGCATTACTTTGAAGCACACTAATTCTTGGAGAAAAGCTAATGTCTTTAATCTACTTTGCCATGCAAGCCACCGCAGAAATTGGACTTTGGGAGGCAAGCATTTAACCCACACTAGTTTACAAATACTCAATTAAGGACTTGCAGTACAAAAACCCCATTATACAAAGATGACACTGAGAATACCTCTGTTGCTCCTGCTAACCACACTGGTCTATCCACCTAATTAACCTCCAAAGTAGGTGTAGCACCCTAGAAATTTTTAAGCCTTGTGACCTCACAATCTTCCCACCCATAGAGCCTTCTTCTAAAGTTAAAACACCCAGTCCCCTGCATTTTCCTTCCTCTTATACATTGTTCTTAGTGAAACCTCATTTTCCAAGGTTAAAGAGAATAAGCCAAGGTATTCATCTCTGAAACAGGTGGCATGACATCATTTATCCAACCAAAATCTTACTCTGCTCCCATCCCCAACTTTAACTGCTAATTATTCAGGTAAAACTATATAAGTAGGCTATCAGACATAGCAATATTAATTATACCTTTCCATACACTAGAGACACTAGACCTTGTGCAGGAAGTAGGCACCCAATCCCTAAAGTCCACCTTATACTTGCTACAGATAACTTTCCTCCACAGTGCATCTTTTTTATACCCAAACATCCATCACCATTTGATTAGTAAACAGTCATTCATCACTTTTACTCTTCTCAGCCCCAGTCCCCCTTGATCCATACTTTTTGACAAATCAGCCCATTTAACCAAGTGTATCCTTCTCCTTACTTCAAATCCCCCCCCCCCAAAAAAAAAAAAAGGAATGAAACCTGTAACCTATCAATCACTTTAGCTACCCCTTGAGGTAATCTAAACAAGAATAGATAATATACTGGCAACAAAGTAGTTACAGATTTGATTAAAGTTAACCTCCCAGCATAAAATAAAAGCTTTCTTTTCCAGCTAGCTAGCCTGCTACGAATCTTGTCCAACACTGGTTTCAAGTTTGCTTTCTATTAGGATTAGCCCCAAGGGGAAAACCTAAATATTGTATGGGCAGCTTCTTGATCTTGCAATTCAAAATAGATGCAAATCTAGCTAAAGATTCATCTGAAACATCCACTCCACAGACCTGACTCTTATGATAATTAATTCTCAGGCCCGACATCACTTCAAAACACCTCAAGATCCTCTTTAAACTTCTGATCTCCTCTTTCTTCTGCCTCACAAAAAAGAATAGAATTATCCACAAATTGCAGGTAGACAACATCACATCATCTGCACCAATTTGCACACCTTTAATAATTCTCATCTGGTATGCTCTTGTAGTAACATATTAAGACCTTCAGCAACCAAGTTAAACAGGAAGGGGGACAGTGGGTCACCTTGACGAAGACCCTTTGAGGACTAAACTCTTCAGTTGGAGACCCATTTACAAGTATTGAAATTCTAGCCATACTAAGGCACTCCATAATCCATTTAACCCATCTTAACCCAAATCCAAACTTCAGGAACATAGAATATAGAAACCCCCAGTTGACTGGATCATACGCCTTCTCAAAATCAAGTTTAATGATCAACACCCTTCTTCTTGGATTTCTTCCACCCATCCACCACTTCATTGGCAATCAAAACCCCATCTAGTATGTCCTCCCTCCTATAAAGGCTGATTGGGTCTCACTAATGATTGCAGGGTAGCACTTCTTTGAGTCTTCTTGATAGACCTTAGATAGGACCTGTTATTACTAATCTACTAAGCTTATTGACCTATTGTCTGTTAAGCCCATAGGGTTTTCCTTTTTAGGGACAGAGTAATAAAGGAGCTATTCAAACCCTTCACTATCTGCCATTCCTATAGAATTCCTTCATAAAATTGAGAACTTCCCCTTTCATCACCTTCCAGACTTTTTGGAATATTAATATGTTGAAACCATCTGGCCAGGTGCCTTGTTTCCTTCACAATCCTTCACTGCTACCAGAATTTCTGACTCTGAGAACTCAGTTTCTAACACATCAAAATATAAACTGCTACTCACTGATTTGAATATGCCTCCTAACTTAGGTCTTGACACCCACTCCTCAGAATACTGCTTCTTAAAGTGCTCAAACACTGCAGCCTTCACTTGACTAGGTTCCTACAAGCACTAACCACCAAAGGCAATGGATGTTATTTCATTTCTACATTGTCTACCCTTGGCCACCACATGGAAAAACCTAGTATTTCGATCCCCTTTCAAATTCCAATTTAGTCTTGATTTTTGTAACCACGTCCATTCCATCATTCTATGAAGTCTCCATACCTCTTCACTAGCTGCTCTTCTTCTAGCTTTCTCCTGCTGGTCCAGCTCTCTATTCTCTGCTTGAAGGTCAAGGTTATGAACTTCTCTTTCTACTGCTTTCAATTTGTTAGGCACAAACCCATACACCTCCTTATTCCATTGCCGAAGTGCCAGTTTCAAATCCTTTAATTTTTTCTGTAATATAATCCAGCCCAACCATTAATCTCTGACTTCTTTCAAACTTTAACTACAAAGGAGGAGAAATTTGGATGTAGACACCAAGCATTTAGAAACCGGAACGGCTTTGGTCCCCAATCCCTTTCATCTTCCATTAAGAGTAGTGGACTGTGATCTGAAATGAGCCTAGGTAATCCCCATAATTTTAGTTAAAAACCCTCCAGCCATCTTGGTCCACCAACACCCTATCTATCCTACTCCATTTCTCCCCTTCCTTGGAATTACACCATGTGAACTTTCTTCCTAATAAAGGTAGGTCTTGTACTTTACTATTCTCAATGAACTCATTGAGCTCAGTCATACCCCTCTCTCTTCTGGAGCAGTCTTTCCTCTCACCTATATATGTCTAATTTCATTAAAATCCCGACACAGACACCATGGTTTAGGAAATCCTTGTTTCAGATTAAGCAAACTATCCTAAAGCTTTCTTGTACCGCCCACATCATTTGGTGCATAGATATTCAGTAAAACACACTCAAAAAAATTAAATGATGTACCTAATAAAAGTATGAACCTTCTACTACTGCAGCAAGCACCAAGTTGAAATACCTCAGGGTCCTATATGCATAACAATCCTCTAGCTGTACCTTCAGAATCTACTGACATGAACTCTATTCTAGTCCTCACCCACATTTCTCTGACTTCTCTGGGTGTAATAGCAACTTTTTTGTTTCTTGAATCAACATTATATCAACATTTCTGTCTTTCACCCACTTCCGTATCTTTTTCCTCTTCTCTTGCCTTCCAATTCCTCTAATATTCCAAACCAGTATCTTCGTAAGGAAACATTATAAGGCTCTAATGAAATCCCACCTCCACAAACACCCTATGCAATTGCCCCATTATCCCCCACAAGGTTCTCCTTATCATTCTTTTCCAGTTCCACTATTTTGCTAAGAATTTTCTCTTCTGTTCCATTATACTCTAGGCCCAATATTTTACCCAACTGTATTGTTGCTTCAGCTTCATTAATGATTCTTGTTTCTCCATCATTCCCCTTTTTCAATAAATGTCGATAGTGAGGCTTCTATAGTTGTTGCTCTCAGCAGGGCATCTTTTGGAGCTGGTTTACTTGTTGAAGCACCCTTATGTCCATATCTCCTCACAAGATAAAAAAAAAAAAAAAAAACCCCTTCTCTGAGGTTACTGCCGACAGTGGGTCTTTTTACTCCATTTCTTCTTCCCTTTCAGCCTTATATTTGCATCACTCTTGTTATTATTTATTTGGGCTTTTAACCCACTTAGCTCACTAAGCCCATTTTGTGGAAAATGAAGCCCACCCAAAGCATTAGGCCCCTGATTCAGATCCAACTGCACTTCTAGATTTACCCTAGGCCTAAGTAAAGTAGACCCACTTAAGCTTTTCATAAAACCAGGCGTGAACATTTGGTCATCACCATTCTGACACTGTTCTGCACAGCCATAATTCGGCTCACCCATTGTCGTCTCGAGCTCCTGCCCCACTCTTCCACTAGACGCTGCAACTACTGTTTCACTCCTCTCGTGCACCTCTTGTTCCACCTCAACTCTGTTTGGTGGTCCATTTGACATATCCCCTGTTGCCATGCTATCATTTCTTCCAACCACCTTGGCTGACTCAGCTGCCCAATCATCATCATCTTCACCTTCTCTGCTTCTTTCCTCCATAGACTTATCTACCTGTTCATTTGCACTGTAAACATCATCCAAGTGCATATGCTTCTTACAGACACAGGTCTCTTTAATTGTTTACACAATTACCCTCTGTTCTTCACAAACTCGAACTGGGTAGAGCACCCCTTTACACTCTATATTTGTCATCTTATTTATTAGCTCCATGCATTTAGTGGAGATCTTCATCTTTCCACAGTTGAACAATTGTGCCTGGCTTAACTCTTCTTCAGTGCAGATAATCTCCCCTCATAAATTCCCAATCCTATGTAGATTGGTTCTATTCCACAAATTTAAAAGGATTCCATAGCAACTTAACCACACACACCATTTTTGTTCCAGCACTTTCCCTACATCTCTTGTGACTACCTCTTCACACCAGTCCCCAAACATCTCATTTACATCTTTCATTTTTAATTTCATCTCCTCGTTTGAATTGAAAGACAATATCAGGTCCCGTCCTCCACCCTTCCTCACCACAACATCCTTCATTCCTCTAGCTTCAAGCTCCATCTTCATGTCGACAGTTGCATACTTCGCCTTCAAACGTAGAATCAAACTTTCATATAGCCATCCATTGCCTATTTCCTAAGCCTTTACTGTAACAGTCCCCATTTCACCAGTATTCCCCCTTTTTACTACCTGCACATATGATCTTTGACCTA
>JAPPVO010004535.1:0-16343 GCA_030407325.1 Camellia japonica
CACTTCGCTGATTATGACGGGGGTCGAGCTACCCGGTCAGCTTGCAGGCCGAAGCAAAATGCAAAATTGCATTCAAATTGTAACAGTTTTTAGTTCCAGATTTTCCAGTTTTGGTCTTCCCGCTCAAGCGGGGAAAGTGACGCTCGAGCGGGGTTCGCGAGCTCACAGTATCTCTGCTATGCCTGAAAAAGTACTGGATGACGTGATTCGACGCTCGAGCGTGGAAACTGACGCTCGAGTGTGGAGCCTATATGAAATCACGAAATATGAAGTCTCCGCTCGAGCGGGAAGTGTTACGCTCGAGCGGACCGCGTGAACCCAGATTTCCAGATTTGTTAAGGAGTTGGTTTTCTTCCGAAACTAGGATTACTTTTGGTTCTCTATAAATAGTTGGTTTTCTCCCAACACTCCTGAATCCCTCCAGATCTTCTTTTTGGTTCTTAAGGTTTATATCTGGGGATATTTTGTTAGTTTTCTTTGATGTTTTTATTGAGTATTCAACTCATGGTTTAAAAGAGAGTACATCAAAGGTTTTGTTTGTTATACAAAAGATAGAGTTGTTCTTCGGTGGATTCTGAAGAATTCGAGCCTGAAACTTCGGTGGATTCTGGAGTGGCTCATTGTAGAGACAACTCCGAGGTGAAGACGGGGTTGGAAGAGGCACATAGAGGTTGGTTCAATTAGGCGTGGATTCGCTAGGTAATTGAGAGTATACCTGTGTAATTCCTTTAAATCTTCTTAGTGGATTGTTTTTGTGGCTGTTGCCCGTGGTTTTTTAATCACAGTTGGAGGTGTCCAATTGTGGTTTTTCCACGTAAAATCGTTGCGTCGATTTGCCTTGATTGTTTGACTGGAATTGTTATATTCTGCTTAAAATTGGTACATAATCACAAATCAACATCTAAGATTTCTAGATTTTTCAATTATGATGCTTTTAGAAAATTGTGATGTATTTTTTTTAGTGATTTTTTTTTAGTGATAGAATTTAAGCTTTACTGGGTTTGTAAAATGAGTTGAGAAAATTTGATTCAGTGTGCTTGGTTTCACTTTTTTGAAAATTGATTTTTTTGTTTTTCATTTTTTTTTTTTTTGGTGAATATTTTTTAAATTTTAAGCAATTTTGTTTTTACTTTTTTAGATGCACCTTACTTAGATGTGTCTAAATAGTAAAATATTAGTGAAAAAATATTTTAAAAAATTAATAAATACACAAAAATATTTTTAAAAAATGTACTGAATTTTCGTATTTTTTATATATATTTTTTGGTATTTAATGTATTTTTTAAAGATTTTTTTCACAAATATTATACTTTTTAAGTGTATTTATGTTTGATGCGTCTAAAAATTAAAAAAAATCTTAAAATATTAAAAAATTCATTGAAAACATTAAAATACAAAAAATAAAAAAAATAGAATTTTCTAAAAACTATTTTCTAAAACCCAAAACCAAACATTTGTATCCCTATATTTGGCTTCAATGGTCAATTATACCTCCACACTTTGAATAATTTCAATTTGACCTTTAAAATTTTTGAAATCTTACTGTTAGATTTAAACAAAAAAAGTTTAAAAATATATATATATTGACCCCAAATTTGAAAAGAAATATGCAAACTCATCATTTTAACCCAAAATCATGTCTGTTATTTGTATTTGAATCATAGATCAAACCTCCTTTGCTGCAAAAATATGCATTTCATTCTTTTTAGCTTAGTTTCTGTTTGGTTGCTGAGAAAAAAAAAAAAAAAAGTGAGCTCGCTTCTGAATCTAATGTTTGCTGTTACTTATTCTTAAATTTTCTTTCTTATAAACCAAATGTTTCTGTACGGTTTTGTCAATTATGATCTGTTTCGAGTAGATAGTAGCGTTTGTATCTATGTTCTTTATTCAATTTGTGCTCCAATTTTATGTGGTCTTATGAATTTCACTTTGAGTTATGTTTGCAACTTATTTGTTGTTTGGTTTGTAAATGTCTCTGGGCTTAGTACCATACTTGTTGCCACACAATTCAGGAAACAAAAGACAGGATTTCTCAGATAGAATATATTTTCTGCAGCCAGCTCTTCCCTAATTTTCAATCTCAATCTAAAAGCATGCAGAAAATTTATTCTGAGCCTAGGAAAGCTGCTAGAGATGCATGGAAAAAGAAGGAGAATGATCTCTTACTCCAAATAGATAAACTTCAGCAGCTTCTGGTGGATGAGATTGATTGATGTGTTTAGTGAGAGCGAAGGGCTTCTTGGTGGTGGTGGTTGAAAAATCTAGAAATTCGCTAGATATTGATTTGTGATTATGTATCAATTTTAAGTAATAAAGCAATCCCAATCAAACAATCAAGACAAATCGACACAACGATTTTAACGTGGAAAAACCACAATTGGAGCACCTCCAATTGTGATAAAAAAACCACGGGCAACAACCACAAAACAATCCACTAAGAAGATATAAAGGAATTACACAGGTATACTCTCAATTACCTAGCGAATCCACGCCCGAATTGAACCAACCCCTATGTGCCTCTTCCAGTCCCGTCTTCACCTCGGAATTGTCTTGACGATGAGCCACTCCAAAATCCACCAAAGCTTCAGGCTCAAATTCTTCAGAATCCACCAAAAGAACAACTCTCTCTTTTGTATAGAATTAAAAAAATAATCCTTTGATGTAAACTTCTTAAACCAAGAGTTGAATACTCAATCAAAATATCAAAGAAAACTAGCAAAATATCCCCAGATATAAACCCTAGAACCCAAGAAGAAGATCTGGAGGTGTCCCCCTAGATTTGGACTGAAACACGTATGTATAGAAATCTGTCCCGCGATCTCTGCTCGAGCGCTGGAATTGCCGCTCGAGCGGACCGACGCTCGAGTGTGGAAAATTCCGCTCTAGCGGGAAAAAACATATCGCAGTATTTTTGCAGCGCGATCAAACTTCTGGAACTAAGGATTCTCCGCTCGAGCGGACAAGCAACTTTGAATGCACTTTTGTATTTTGCTTCGGGGGCGCTGCCCCTCGACCCCGCCGTGACGCTACCCCGGACCCGCCAAGGGGCGTTGCCCCCTTGACCCCCGCAAGCTGACCAGGCAGCTCGATCCCCGTCATAATCAGCGAAATGGCAATCTTGAAAGCATTAATATCACAAACTTCTCAGCAAGGCACAATTCGGATTGGATTCGCATCTAAACACTCATAGTCTCACTGAAATAACAAGTGCGAAAACAAGTACAACTGAAAGAAATTTTGTCAAACGGGATTACCAAGAATAAAAACCTGACAGTGATATTGGTGGTGGTGGTGGGGAAGATGGCGGCGGAAAAGGGAGGAGGAGGGTGGCAAAGGGATTTGGGATAAGAGAGGGTGAGTTTGTATCTTTCTTTTGAAATTTGAGGGCAAAATATAATTTTTTTTAAACTATTTTTTTCAGTTTAAATCTAATTGTAGGGGCCAAATTGAAACGATTTCAAAAATTTTGAGGATAAAGTTAAAATTATTTGAAATTTGAGGGTGTAATTGATCATCGTGGTAAAATATAGGGATAAAAATAAAATTTTCACAAGATTTTTATGAATTACTAGGATTTTCTTAAGCATGGACTATATTGCTCTAAATAAATTTGTTCTCCCAAATATGAATAAAATCTAGGTTTGATAAATAAATTATTTAATGCTCTTGGAATGACACTCCATTACTAATTGATATTGTTCACATTGTCTCCTAAAATTTCAATTCAAAAATGGTAGGTTCTATAAGTTGGCAAATAACTATTTATTTTCCGACTCTTCCTTATGTTTTTTTTTTTTTTTAATGTTTTTATTTAAATAAAATGAAAGAATTAGTGGATAAGACACTCTCTTACTAATGTGACGCTTAGCCTCAAATTTTTTTTTATTAGAATACTTAGGGTTCGTTTGGGATGTGAGTTAATTTTTTAATTTTTTGACTATTTTAACTTGGGGCTAAAATGTTTCGATTGTGATAGGTTTTTTTGACTTTGGTGGAAAAAAAAAATGAAACAATTATGAGTTGCATATTACATTTTGTCCTATATAATTAAAATATTATATTTTATCCTATACAACTATTTTAGTCCTAACTTTTATTCCAAACGGGGTGTTATTTAAATCAAGTTATATGTATTTAAGATAATGTAATCATAGCAATTATGGTTTGTATGGTAGCAAATGAGGAATTGTCTGGACCTTTAATTGATAAAAAAATGCACAATCATTTCAACCAACCTAATTATTTAACTCCCCATCTCACCCAAATCAATTTTCTGAAGTAGTTTGGGTCCTACAACTCATCTCTTCGTCCTTTATATGTCATCATTATATCTTGAATTTTAATTTAATAATGTTATAGTAATTAAATTTGGGTATTAAACTATTGAGCAAATTACGGTCCATTTAATTTGAGTTAAATTTTAATTTGGTACTTGTAGTTTTAATTTGAGCAATTTATTTTTAATTTTGTTATAATGTGATTTGCCCATTACTTATGATTAAAATTTTGATTCTTCTAATTTTGCATGTGTTTCTTTTCCATCTAAAATGTTAATACTGTGTGATTATTTCCTCGAAAATGTTAATATATAGTGCATGATGAAGGGATAATTTTATAACAAAATAAAAAGTATAGAGTTCAAATTATTCAAATTGAAGACCTTGGGGTTTGACTCAGTAATCTTGTAGCCACACCTTAGAATGTAATGAGAAGAAGATCAGAGGTTCGAAACAACCGCGATCTCTTTAATTATAATTTAATTTTACTAACAAATTAATATCTTACAATCTCGGTAAAAAAAATAAAAAAATAAAAAATAATAATATTATTATTAAAATTAAAACAATGAAAGACTGAATTGACACTTTACTTAAATTAAGTGGACTAATGTCGTAATTTACTCTAAACATTTATCATCTGATGCATTAATGAATTTAGTACCCAAGTTTGATCGCTATAGCATGAAGTTTCTTTCCTTGTTTTTTAAAATATAGAAATAAAATAACTCATTGTATCTTCCTTTTTATTAGTAATTTTGTTAAAAACTCAATGGTTCCAAATACAAAGCACATAATTATTTAATAGTTCAGGAAAAAAACAAAAATTTGAACTTAAAAAGTTCAAAGCACAAAGGTACATAATTAAAATACAAGTACAGAATTAACATTATATAACGTGATCATCAATACATGACCAAAATTGATTATCAATTTTCTATCTTCAATGGGCCCATATCTGTGCATGGACATTAAATAAGTCATAAAAATATGATGACTTTTCCACACAGGTAATTTTCCCAATTAACCACAAAACTATTTGTTAAGCTTTTTTTAAAATTTTTTATTTATTTATTTATTTATCAACTATTTGTTAAACTTATGTGGTGTCCTAACTTAATATTTATTACTTAAAATAATGAGATTCAATATTTTTGTTGAGTATTTGAGAAATAATTTAATAAATGATGTGAAATATTACTCTAAAGAGTATCAAATAACCTCTCCAATTAACTTTGTTTTTGCTTAGTACAACTACTAACATATAATTAATGACTAAAAGTACATCCCCTTTGAGATAGGTTATTTTAATTAATTATTTGATTTTTTAATTATTTTAATCTCGCTAAAAAAATTTGTTTGGAGTGTTAGTTTTTTTTTTTTTTATGGTTGTAAAAAAAAAATAAAATGATTATAGATTAGATATGAAATTTTATCTTATTAACTATTTTAACTCATTTTGTCTTTATTAACTATTTTAACCAAATAACCTCTAGTCAAACGCGTACACATTAGACAAATTGATCACTTGGGTCAGAGATAGATTGTTCGTTATTGGAGGATTGAACTTGAGTTTAGACTATAACCATATCATTGCTTAGGAAGACATGATTAAGAGAAGCGTCATGTTTAAGAAAGTTTGAAACTTGTATATTGTTTAATGCATTTGCTTTTATAATAATGTATAATAGCATCTTAGCATGTAGTTTAAAGATACACATTAATAAAAGTCTTAAGAAAATTAAAATCCAGATTAATAGTTCATCTCAATTTGGTATCTTCCTATGGAGATTATTACATCCCAAGAGAGGTTAGAATACAAAATGGAGGACCAAAGGAAGGTTCAAACTAATTATTTAAATTGCAAAATTGATAGAATTGTAACCCCTTGGCATAATCTTGAGTTACTCTAATGCTGTGTTTGGTTGGGGGGATTTGAGGAGGGATTTGGAAAGGGAAATGGAAAAGGTAGGTGAAATGTGAATAAAACATATCTATATTTCACCTAGTTTCACACACCTTTTCCCTTTCCTTTTCCAAATCCCTCTCCAAATCCCCCAACCAAACACAGCGTAAGGTTTGGTTTCTCTCAACTTATCATCTCAACTTAAGAGAGCATTTGAGATTGGTAGGCATATATTAGAACCGATTCCGGTGATCCGAATTGTTCACTTTTTTGGTTCGTTAAGTAGAATATTGATGTAAAAAATTAAGATGATCGGTAGCTATATGTTTGAATCATATTTATTTTTAAAAAAAAATGAAAGACAAATATATTTTCAAGAATAACCATCCATTTTTTATAATATAATTTGATTCAAGCATATAATTATCGAATCGAGAATCAATCATTTTTTGCATGAATATTTACTCAACGAATCCTAAAAAATGAACGGTTCAAATCATCGAAACGGGACATGTGATGGGCTGCATGAGCCCCTCAAGTTCTCTTATGTTAAGATGTGAATATGAGAGAAGTCTAGCCTTATCTAATCTAATTTGTTCAAATAAACATGACCTAAATGTCAAGAATATTAATTGAAGGTCAAATCTCACTTTATTCCTTTATGGTTTGGATCATATGCAAATTATCCCATACTATTTGAAAATAATCACATCACCCCTTGTAGTTTGTGAATTGAAATGCACTGTCAGACATTCTATCCAAGTTAATAGCAAATATGAAACATGTATCAAAACATAAAAAGTTATATGATTATTTTCAAATGTTATGAGGTAAATAAAGCTCATATGGGGTAAAGAACGAAAAGCTTATAAGGAATTTCTTCTTCACAAATAGAAAATTACAAAAATGTTAGTGATTTGCACAATGAGGGTACTCATATATGCATTTTAGTCTTTTCACTTAAGCAAGTAATGAATTTAACGATATTTTTTAATCCACAAACTAAAGAGGGGTAACGTATTTATTTTCAAATGATAAGAAGTCATGTGCTTAAACCATAAAAAAGTAGAGTAAAATTTGCCCTTATCTAAATTTAGCATACTAACAATATATATTGGGCTACAAAAAGTGAGGTATTGAAGGGGCTAAATACGAAATGGGTCGGATCCAAGCCTTGGGCCGGTCTAATCTTCCAATCCAACTAGGCCCAACTCCATTACTAACAGTCCACCCAAGACCTCAAGCACTTGAGCCCAACTCGCAGTGGAAAGGCCAGTCTAGCTGCGATACTAGACTAGGACCGAGCTGCAGGACTCATTCTATGGGCCAAACTGATGGGTTGAACCCATCATCAGAACCAAGGTGGGCTGAGTCCATACACAGATATCCGAATGGGCCAGTCCAACCCTACAATAGTCTCGCAAAGGGCCGAGCTAAGGCACAACGGTACCGAGCAGAAGAAACCTCTTAGAGAAACGTGGAAGCTATGAGTATATGCATGTGCGGGTTACCACCTCAGCTGGTCCCCTACACCTAGAATCACGGAAACAGTTGAACCAAAGGGATGTGGTTTGTTATCAGCATGACTACAATGAGTATATGCATTTCCAAACAACTACAAGATGGTCCCCCACCTTGGGCAATGCTAAAAGGAAACTTGGCAGCACCAGAGCTCCATGAAACCATCTTGGGAAACAAGCAAGGAGTTCTATATAAACTACATGAACTTCACATTGAAGGTAACTGATCCAAGCGGAACCCTACTTACTAAAACTCAACTCTCTACACTTAGAGAGCACTTTACTTCTTCTCCGATCATTGATTCCCACACCGGAGGGGTTATCCGGCCAACCCCGGCCGGGCAGCTCTTACGGTGTTTCTTGTTGTAGGGACCCGATTCCTTGGATAGTCCAATTGAGTGCGGAGCTTCGATCCACTTTCATCTAGTGCGGTATCCGGTACGCATAATTGGTGCGGTGAGCATGGACGCTTTGTCTCAGAGCTCTACACTCAATTCCGGCGATGGGGATTAAGGACGTCCACCTTCGGCACATACTCCACAGACGGAGAAGAAAAAGGACAAAGGCTTGGCATTCCCAATAGTCTTAGAAGAACAAACCAGGAACAATAACCGGACTCCCGAATCTGTTGAGCATCGATTGCCCTTCGCTGGAGGTTCTTCCCATCACTTTCTTCTAGAAAAGGATTACAGAGATCGAATCATAGACTCTATGGGGATGGAGATACAGGAGCTGAAACGTAACTAAAAAAGGTGTTGGGCGATCCGACGGAGAAGAGGACTGATGCAGAGCCCTCTCGCCTGTGACAGAGAAGCTCGTCCAGAGAACCACCGATGAACAAGATCGCCAGAAACGAATCTGGGCAACAAAGCCAGCCAATCCCGGTACAAAGTGAGGCGGCGAGCAACCACACCCGTGGGTCACACCAGAAAAGGTCTAAGAGGCAGAAGACGGTTAGCCAACGGACTGAGTACCCTCCTCAAGACCTTCGTACTTGGCTGATTGGCAACAAGCAAAATGAGCAACAACAAGATCATCTAGACCATACCATCCACCAGAAAGAGCATCGAATGTTGGATAGGCTTGTCTCTTCCCCATTCTTCCTTGAAATCGAGGCCATGAGACCTCCCAAGAAATTCACCCCGCCAAAGTTCACGTCGTACGATAGAAAATCAGACCCATTGACGCACATCAGCCATTATAGACAGCTGATGTCCCTATGGAGCCGAGACGAAGCACTGATATGCAAAGTCTTCCCATCCAACTTAGGAGAGTCCGGACTCCGATGGTTCGATCAACTCCCCGCTGGATTAATTTACGATTGGAAGCAGCTCTCCGAAGAGTTCTTAGCCAGGTTCGTTTCCAACACTAAGATCCCGAAAGAGCCGGATACACTGTTCGGCCTCCGAAAGGAACAAGAAGAAACGCTGCGCAATTATGCTAGGAGGTATTGGGAAGAGTACAATGACTTAGAAGAAAACGTTTGCAGTGAGCAGATGGTTGTTATGTCCTTCAAACATGGTCTGCGCCCGGAAAGTAAGTTAAGACAGTCACTTACCAAGCGCCCGGCCACAGCACTGAAAGATTTGCGTGCCAGGATTGAGCAGTACGCTCGCCTTGAAGATGACCAGATCCCCATCGAGGTAGCATCAGCAGAACAAACAGCTCGGCACAAGAAGAGAACGGACCGAGGGGAACAACGGGGACTCACAGTGAATGAGGTGGATAAGTCCAAATCTCACGAAGCAGTCGTGACCGTATTCAAAGAACCAATCTATCGTATCTTGGAAAAGATCAAGAGAGAGCCCTTCTTTATTTGGCCGCCGAAAATGTTGGGAGATCCGGCTCGGCGTAATCAGAAGTTCAGATGCACTTATCACCAAGATAGGGGGCATATGACTCAGAATTGCAGAGCACTGAAGCAACACCTGGAGGACCTAGTAGCAGCCGAACACCTCCGAGACTACATTAATTAGGATAAAGCAGTGGCCGAACTGGGGAACCCACCACAAGAACCGAACAACGAGCACCCACCTTGGCTGGTAATAAATGTGATTCATGGAACAACAACCCAGAAGCGCGAAGAGGCACTAGAAGAAGAAATTGCTAAGGCTGTGCAAATTCAGCAGGTCATGTCAGTAGAGCCCGCATCGAAAAAGGTATGCACAGTACCCAAGTCCCCTTTGTGCACTGTTTCGTTTACTAGAAAGGATTTAGAAGGCATATAGCACTCGTATACTGATGCACTGATTATAATTGTAGGAATTGGGAAACAGTTTGACGTAAAACGAGTCTTGGTAGATCAAGGCAGTGCAACAGACATATTGTATTATGACTTGTTCAGAAAGCTCGGTCTCTCTGAGCAGCATCTCACCCTAACTGCAGCTCCCTTAGTCGGCTTCAATTCACAGCCAGAGTGGCCACTTGGCAGAATAGTGTTGCTGGTTGTGACAGGAACGAAAACCCTCCAGATAGAGTTTTTAGTTATTAACACGCCTTCTCCTTATAACGCCATACTCGGCCGACCATAGATTCACCAAATGGAGGTGGTCCCTTTAACCTACCACCAGCTCATCCATTTTCCAACGGAACACGGAGTAGAGCAGATCGCAGGGGACCAAGTTGCGTCCAAACATTGCTTTATGGCAGCAATGAAGGCTAAACAACTTTGCAACCGGGTACAAACAGTGGAAGTGGCCGAATAGCCAGTCTTAGAAGATATAAGAGGAGCCCCAGAGGAAAAGATGGTAGAGGATTTGGAGAAAGTCTTGGTAGAAGAGGATGATCCAAAAAAGTACTTCCTTATCGGTACCTCGCTAAGCGCTGATGAGAAACTTCAGCTGCTGGAATTGCTGAGGGAAAATATGGAGGTATTCGCATGGTCAACATATGATATCCCAGGGTTGAACCCAGAATTTGCCTGCCACAACTCAACATCAATCCCTTTGCTCGGCCTGTCGTGCAGAAAAATCGGAGATCCTCAGTTGAGCACACTGAAGCAGTAATTGCCGAAGTCAAAAAACTCCTAGCATCAACAGCAATCAGAGAAGTTCAGTACCCATAATGGTTGTCCAACACAGTTGTAGTTAAAAAGAAGAACTGAAAATAGAGAGTCTGTATTGACTTCACCTACTTGAACAGAGCCTGTCCTAAGAATAGTTTTCTTCTACCTCGCATTGATCAACTAATAGATTCAACAGCAGAGCATGAGCGTATGAGCTTTCTAGACGCTTATAGCGGTTACCACCAGATACCATTGTTTGGCCTAGATCAGGAGAAGACAGTGTTTATCACTCCAAGGGGCACTTATTGCTACAAAGTAATGTTGTTCGGCCTCAAGAACGCTGGGGCAAACTACCAGCGAATGATCACTCGAATGTTCAAAGACCAACTTGGAAAAACCATGGAAGCTTATATAGATGATATGGTAGTGAAAAGCAAGCTCGCTACAAACCACCTTGCAGACTTAAGAGAAGTTTTTGGCATCCTGAAAAACCATCAGCTTCGCCTTAATGCCTCAAAATGCGCTTTCGGGGTAGAAACAGGGAAGTTCTTGGGGTACATGGTCACTCACAGAGGAATCGAGGCAAATCCGGATCAGATCAAAGCGATACAAGAGCTTGAAGTACCAACAAAGGCTAAAGAGCTATAAAAGTTTGCCGGACTGGCGGCCGCCCTGAATCGGTTCATCAGCAAGTCTTCAGATCAGATGAAGCCCTTCTTCCAGCTACTGAGGAAAAATGCAGCATTTGAATGGAGTCCTGAGTGCACCGAAGCATTCCAAAGTCTCAAAAGATACCTCAGTACACCACCTCTTCTATCCATTCTAGAACCAGGGGAGGAGTTGTACCTATATCTAGCAGTCTCAGATCACGTCGTAAGCGCGGAATTGATTCGAAAAGTTAAAAAGGAGCAGAGGCCAATATACCATGTAAGCAAGACTCTACTAGATGCCGAGACACGATATCTACCATTGGAAAAGTTAGCTTACGCATTTCTTATCACCTCAAGAAAGTTGCAACATTACTTCCAGGGGCATACTATCAATGTCCTCACTAAATTCCCCCTCAGATCTGTCTTCAGCCGAGCTGATTTCTCTAGCCGAACAGCAAAATGGGTAGTAAAACTTGGTGAGTTTGACATTCAATATCAACCCAGGACAACCATCAAGGCCCAGGTCTTGGCAGATTTCGTCACAGAATTCGTTCCCATCCAGAGTACCGAGCCAAAGAACTCCAGTTCGGCATAGGCGCCACACACCACCGAACTAGGAAAACAATGCGCTTCGGAAGCATGGAAACTCTTTATTGGAAACATCTGGTAGCTCTATGTCGACGAATCATCCAATAACTGAGGTTCGAGAGCAGCGGTAGTACTTATGTCACTGGAAGGGTTTATTTGGGAGCAAGCTCTTAGGCTTGGCTAGAAGGCTTCTAACAATGAGGCAGAATATGAAGCACTGTTGGCTGGTATACGCAGTGTCGAACACTTTCGTGTAGAGCAACTTCTTGTTTTCAGCGATTCACAACTGGTGATAAACCAGCTTTCTAGGGTCTATGAAGCACGAAACGAAAGAATGGCCATGTATGCAGACAAGGCCAAGGATCTACTCAAAAATTTCGATCCATACGAGTGGAACGAATCAGTCGGGACAAAAATAGCCATGTTGATGCTCTGGCCTGCCTGGCTCATCAGTAGTGTGGGGAAGTGGTTTGGAAATACTCTTCAGATCTTGGAAGACGCCAATGATCCTCAGCTAGTCACCTGCAAAGATACAAATACTCCGGTCGGGGGTACCGGAATTAGCACTCCGACGGACAAGTCAGTTCTTCTGCTCAAGAAAGCTTGTTCACTAAGTTTTTAGAAGTGATTCTTACATACCTTTACAAATCTGAAGCTCTTGTATTTATATCCATCCTCCGGGCCTCGGGGCCAGAGTCTACTTTTTATTTATTATTCTTTCCTTTTTTCCTGATATGCCTTCTCAAGTCTATTCGGCCTTAAGAACGTATTCGGCGTTCCAGTTGAGCAGAATGGAGCCGTTCAGTTCCCGGCTCCTCGGGTATATCAATTCGGCTCCCACAATTGCCCCCCAAGCATTCTGTCAATGGCAGTTGGGTGAAATGCTTGGTTCCGATTTTCAAATACTCTGAAACGAAGTTTGGGGGTTAGACTTATCACGCGGACGTTTGATTACTCCCCCTTTAATCGTCGTCTCAACTTCCCGACCCTTCGTACACGCCTATTCATTATGATTTAAAGTCTGATGTCCTTTCGAATCCGTGTTCTATGACGCTGGTTGCTGGGTTGCTCTTCGAATCGGTCTTGCAATTCTTCCGTCTGTGATACTCTCTTCATTTTTTGTAAGTTTTCCTTTCCCCTGCTCTGAAGCTTTTCCTAGTTTGTTTATTCCGTCGCATGTTCTTATAGACAGTAGTTTATGGCGAAACATTTGAAAGACCTCCTTTCGTCAAACCGAATTGTCGGCTTTAGACGCCATTTCTCTATTCCTGACGATGTCCACCTGTCGTTTGTGGTGGGTGACACTCTTGACATAGAGAGGGAGGACAAAACCACGATTGTCTTTCCCCTTTTGTCAATCGCAGAGGGTGGAGTCCGCTTTCCCCTTCACCCGTTTCTGAGGGCTGTTCTTTGCCATTGGGATTTGATCCCTTCCCAACTCAATGTGAATTTCTTTAGAATTATAATGGGGGTCGTAGCGCTGAACCGTTGCCTTGGAATTAATCTTGGCATTCCTGCCATTCGGCACTGTTATGCTTTGGCCAAGTCCTCCGGTCGGCACGGGCGTTACTTCCTCAGAGCTAAGGATACAGATCATCAGTTAATCACTATGCTTTCCAGCTCTGGGAAACGAGTTGATGACGTCATGGTCGTTGTCCGCGGCAACTGGGAGTTCGGCGAAGGGGAGGATCGTGTCGATCCTATTCCTAGACGTAGGGGCGAACCAGGTCGCTGAATGCTCTCTTGCTTATATTGTGTGCTCATATTTGCCATACCCTGTTTTCTTGAGTCTTATGGCTTGTCTACTACAGGGAACGATTTGAAAAAAGTCCGAGCTTCAACTAACGACGTCGTTCTTTCGGACATTAGGATTGCTCTTAGTTATTTCGGCCGTCGCAGTCTTCATAAGCAGGGAAGAGCGGCTCACGTTCTGCTTTGCTACGAGCCTACATATACAACCTTTTTGGCTGCAGAAAACATACCGATTCCGAAGGGGGAAGATTTTCTCGTCGCTCGTATTTTTTCCGACTTCAAAAACTTGAGATAGGTAGGTTTTGAAGGGTCCGATTCGGAGAATACTGAAGTATCCGATACTGCCAAATCAGATCAGTCCGAGGCCGAATCTGAGGAGGTATTGGATTCTGCCGATCCTCCCTCTACTTCGGGGCGGGGGAACCTCTCTGTTGACGACGTTCCTCAACGTACAGACAATCTTCCCATCTCGGGATCCACTAACATGGCTGGGTTAAGCCTGACAAAGCTTGCTAAGAAGGCGAATGCGGAGAGGTTAGCTGCACGGCGAAGAGCGGAGGGCCTTTCGACCGAACCGCCCACCAGTGAATCTCAACATTCCCTCCTAGTTACCGAATCAAAATCCTTGGGAATTGTTGAGGAGGCGGCAACAAATAAGAATGCCGAATCCGCGTTGGTTGGGAAAGCCGTCCAGGATGTTGAGGGAGAGGCGGAGAAACGCGCTAGGGATCGTGAGGTCGTTTAGAAGATCACGGCGGCAAACGTCCTCGAAAGGGGGGAACGAGTGAGGTTGTGCCCTTTGTGATTCGACTGATGGTAAGAAACGTGCGGTTCCTTCGGATGCCTCGGCGCTTAAAGACCCAGAGGTCATGTTCGGCGTGGCAACGTCTTTGTCGTTGCCGTGTGATATGGAGGCTTTCCAGTTGGAACCGGATTTGAATGCGACAATGTTAGCCGCACAGTCGGCCCTTTTGGTGCGTATTCTGACTTTTCCTTCACTTCATCCAAACATTGTTCGCCTTACGTTTTTTGAATTTTTCTTTTGCAAACCGTTGGTAGGATAGCCGATGTAGGCCGCCGTCATCTCGACGCCGTCAAGCAGATTAGTCATTTACGAAAGCAAGTTGAGGACCAGAGGAAAAGGGCCGAGGATGAATTTTTAAGAGCGAAACAGGAAGCTTCTCGGGCAGAGGACGAGGTAGAGAGAGCTCGTCATGCGGATAAGTTGAGAGCGGAAGTCGAGAAAAAGGCCGACGATATGGAAGCTGCACTTGGCTTGTCCCAAAAGGCAGTTGCCAGCCTGGAGGCTGAGTTGGCTGAAATGAAGGCGGCAAAGGAGATTGCCGATTCAAAAGGTTTCAAAGCCGGGAAAGAGGCTGGACTCGCCGAGTATGTGGACTAGGTCTCTCGGTTTGAGAATCGGGGCTTCAAACATGGTTGGGACAAGGCCCTTGCTGCAGCTGGAGTTTCGCTGAATATGCCAATACCGTATGAGCAAGTGGACATCGATCCGTTGGAGACTGATTCCGAGGGTTGATCTTTACGATACACAATTGTTATGATTTCGAGAAAGTACTTTTTCCGTTTGTTTTTATTATTTTGTATTCGTTTATCGGACATTTTCCATGTTTTTCATGCGGGTTGATATTATAAAAGTTATGATATAGAAATAGACGTCGATACTTTTTTGTAGTTATAAGATGTTATGAATTCTGCTCAATGTGCTGATGTTTCCGTAATTTTATGGTGATATTTTTTAATAGATCTAAAATCTGCCCTTGCCTTGGCCAGGGCGCGAGCGTGAAGAGCCAACCGGTTCATACTCGCGGGCTGGCCGAGGCATTCTTCGAAAAGGTGGCCGAGTAAAACGGGGCCGACTAGATTAATAAATTTGCCCCTGCCTTGGCTAGGGCGCGAGCGTGAAGAGCCGAATTGGTTTATACTCGTGGGCTGGCCGAGGCATTCTTTGAAAGGGTGGCCGAGTAAAACGGGACTGACTAGATTAATAAATCTGCCCCTGCCTTGGCCAGGGCGCGAGCGTGAAGAGCCGAATCGGTTCATACTCGTGGGCTGGCCGAGGCATTCTTTGAAAAGGTGGCCGAGTAAAACGGGGCCGACTAGATTAATAAATCTGCCCCTGCCTTGGCCAGGGCGCGAGCGTGAAGAGCCGAATCGGTTCATACTCGTGGGCTGGCCGAGGCATTCTTTGAAAAGGTGGCCGAGTAAAACGGGGCCGACTAAATTAATAAATCTGCCCCTGCCTTGGCCAGGGCGCGAGCGTGAAGAGCCGAATCGGTTCATACTCGTGGGCTGACCGAGGCATTCTTTGAAAAGGTGGCCGAGTAAAACGGGGCCGACTAGATTAATAAATCTGCCCCTGCCTTGGCCAGGGCGCGAGCGTGAAGAGCCGAATCGGTTCATACTCGTGGGCTGGCCGAGGCATTCTTTGAAAAGGTGGCCGAGTAAAACGGGGCCGACTAGATTAATAAATTTGCCCCTGCCTTGGCCAGGGCGCGAGCGTGAAGAGCCGAATCGGTTCATACTCGTGGGCTGGCCGAGGCATTCTTTGAAAAGGTGGCCGAGTAAAACGGGGCCGACTAGATTAATAAATCTGCCCCTGCCTTGGCTAGGGCGCGAGCGTGAAGA
>JAPPVO010004536.1:0-48635 GCA_030407325.1 Camellia japonica
CCGCTTTCTTCGCATGATCATAGGTCATGATTCGGCTTTGTGCATTGTCTCTGCATTTTGCCCCTGCCTTCGGGCACATATCTTTGCTAGCTTGTATGCTTTGTCTAAGTCTTCGGCCTTGTCAAAAATGGGTCGTCTCTAGGCTTTGACATTCACTCCCGTCACTTTGTGACTTTCGAGTTCCGTCAAAGAGGGGCAACTGTAGACACCCCATTTTTTACCGTCCTCAAGACTTGGACGTCATCGTTTGAACACTCGATGATCATCCATGCTTGTGTTCGTTTTGAGTTCTCGGAGGTCTCGGCTACGCGCCTTGCCTCAAGATCTCTCAACTTGTCTGTTTTGTGCTTAGTCATGGACCAAACACTTGTGTTTTTACTTTTAAGGGAAGAGGGTGGCTTGTTTGCCATCCCCTCAACCCACCGGCCATGGCATGAGGCCATCGACCCCTTTTTCTTGCCACCGGCCAAGAGTGTTGGCTGGTCGGCACTATATTTGGTCGGCCGGCACTTGTGTTGGTCAATCGGCCATTTTTGGTGGCCGAACCCTGTTCATCTGCTTATGCAGATATTTTCTGCTAGCTGGTGCAGCTGGCATCCACAATTCACCCCCTCCATACACGTGTATGGAGGGATTTGCTCTTTGCTTGGCTTCTCTTGGAAGCCTTAGAATTTGAACCTCTATGAAGTGGGAGCCCCTTCTCTCCTTCAAGGATTGTATCTATACTTCCATGTTTAGCCTTGTTTTGTGCCCAAAATAGTAGTATTGTCTTACTATTGTACACAAACACACACTAGAACACCATCCTTGGTTGCTGAGGTGCTAGGAGGTTGATTTCACGGTTCTTGGGTTGGTTTGAACTCAGAAAACTTGCTGGAGCTTTATTCTTGAAGAGGTTCTACAAGGGCGAGTTCCTTGCTTTAGATACCCCTTTCTTGCTCAAGCTTTTAACCCTTCTTGCTTATTGTTTTGAGCTTAGTTTATAACTAATAAAAGTTCTGATTTTTCTTACTTTAGAACTTTGTTTAAGGTCTTTTTGAGGTTTGGGGTTGTTTCCCCCCTCCAAGGCCTTGTTAGGCCTTGTTTTTGGCCATCCATTGAGGTGGTTTTGGTGTCCCAAATGGGAGAGGGTCATCCCCTCTCCTTGTTGTCTTGAATGTTTGCATAAATGGCTTATGTTGGTGGCTTGTATGCCTAGCTTGTTTTAGCTTCATTTCAGTATATATTAGGCTTTGTTTTGCCATGATATAGCATTGTTTTGACTTGGTTTAGACATACCATGCATGCTTTGTATACTTGCCTTGTAATCCCATGATTCGCCTTAACATGCACCATGTTGTAACATGTCTTTTTAGCATGATTTTGGCCTAACTTCATGAAGCTTCTAGCCTTGTTTTAACATGCTTGAGCTCTGTTTTTTATTTTTTTGGTCATGCTTGCATTGTTTTGTATAGCTACCATACAATCTAGCTTGTTAGCTTTGGGTGCTTAAGTCACTAGCATGCTTTACTTGGGCCATTTCAGTGATTTGGAATCATTTGTCATGTTATTTCAGTCCATATTTCATGCTTGTATGCTTGCATTTGTCATCATTTCAATGTCTTGAAGAGTTGGTGTCCTATGCTCCATGATCGGGTCATTGTGCATGCCCCTACGCTTAGGTCATTTAGACGCCATCTAGGTGGGTTTTTGGGTTTGTTTTAACATGCCATAACTCTGATTTTGGTTGTTTAAATCATACCATGTTTGGTTGTAGTAGGTGTAGTGTAGCACCCCTTTGTTGGCCTTGCATGCCTCATGTTTTGTGCTCACCTTTCTAGCATGTTTTGGCCACATTCCATGCATGTTCTAGTCTTGTTTAGACCTGCCTTGGGACTTTTTTAGATCCCCTTGGCCGTTTGGGGTTTGCTTCATGTAGCCTTGGTTTGAGTCCCTTGGTTGGTTTCAAGTTTTGGGCTTTATTGCATGCCTTACTTGCATGCTTTGGTTGATTTGGCATCCTCCCTAACATGATTTCAGAGCTTAAGATGTTTGCCTAATATCCATGATTGTCTCCTTTTAAGTGTTCTTAAAAGTTGCTCTACTATGCTTAAAGTAATGGACCATTGACATGCATGTTTGTATGTACTTTTGTCCTCATTTCCATAGCATTATGGCCACTGATTTGGACCTATTCGAGAGTTGTCCATCTCTGTTTAAGACCATCCCCGCATGTTGTTGCATGCTTGCCTTGTATGTTGTCACATACTTGTTGCATATTTGGTAAATTGCATGTTGTAACATGCTAATTCAATTGTGCCTTGTTGCATACTTAGTCCTTAACATGTAGTTGCATGCTTAAGTTGTAACGCATTTGGCATGCATTCTCCTTCTTTTTTTTGTTGCTTAACATGTTGTCGCATGTTTGCCTCACATGTTGTTGCATGTCTGTCATTGGCATTGTTGTTATGCCTAGCGTGCTTATTTGTTTAGGTTGTATGCCTATTGCACATTGCTTGTTTGCATGCTCATGTTGCATTAGCTTGCTTGCATGCCTAGGTTGCATAGCATTAAGCATGCATCCCTTGCCTCTTGATCAACCATGGTGGAGGTTAGGGCCCCCTTTTGTGTTTATGTGCACTCATTGTACATTAATTTGCACACTCGGCTCCTTTGGCCATCATGCATTGAAATGCGTGATTGATGGCCCGAGGGTCAAGAACCATACTCCTTTGAGTCTCAAACATGATAAGGAGGGTGGTGGTGCAAACATTGCCCTCTTATAGAGAACGAAAGCTCAAGCTTCTTGAAGAAGCTAAGGGTCCAAGGCCATCCCTCCATACACGTGTATGGAGGATGGTTCTGGTGCCTTCCAGCTGTAAAGAAAATATCTTCAGGAAGCTGGTGAAAAGCAGCCGACAACTTGAAGTGGTCGGCCAACTACTTCTACTGGTCGGCCGACTAGTGGAAGTGGTCGACCAAGGAAAAAAGTGGTCGGCCAGGTGGGAATGGTGGTCTGCAGCATGAGACCAAGGTGGTGGTGTGGTGGCCGACCAGAAAAGGTGGCCCAAAGACCAAGAAAACCAGTTTCCCAACCAGAAAACTGGCTGGTGGGAAGAAAAGTGGTCTCCAAGGGAAAGAACTGGTCTCCCACCCTTGTACCATCTTCCAAACAAGGAAAACAAAGTTTGTACCAAAAACAAACCAAAACGGATGTAAGATGAAAGTCCAGGAGGCAAGGTGCGCAGCCGGGAGACCCGAAAACTAGTCTACGAGCACCAAAAGTGGTTTACAACCACAAAAGTGGTCTCTCGGACCACAATGGCCCTCTAGGCCAAGGCAACAAGGTGTGGTTCAAAAACCACGCCAAACGAAGAACGTTAAGCGGTCCTGAGACAAGGCGCGCGACCGAAGGCTCCAAAAACCAAAAACTAGTCTCCAAGCGGGAAAAGTGATCCACGACCACAAAAAGTGGTCTATGACCACAAAAGAGTGGTCTACAAGACCTCTCCTTCCCTCAGGCAAGGAAAACAAGGCTTGGTCCGCAAACCGAGCCGAAACACAAAGAGTTCAGAGGCCTGGAAAGGTACTCAGTCGAAAACTCTGAAACCTCGAAACGAGCACAACATGCGCAATCACCGAGCGCTCAATCGATGATGTCTGAGTCTTAAGGTCGGTCAAAAATGGGGTGTCTACAGTAAGTACCTGGTCTCTACATCTGCCAGGGTTTTGCTTACGTAGTAAACTGCCATTTGCTCTCCTTTTTCTTCTCTAACTACTACTGCACTTACTGCATGTTCTGTAACTGCCAAGTATAAGAACAACTACTCTCCAGGTACTAAATTTGAGAGGACTGGAGCTGTGGTCAGATCTTTCTTCAAGTCGGCCAAGGCGACTTCACACTCTTTTGTCCATAAGAAGTCTGCGGCTTTCTTCACTAAGCTGAAGAAAGGCTTACAGTTGTCAGAGCTTCTGCTTATAAATTTGTTCAGGGCCGCAGCCCTTCCAGTTAACATCTGCACTTGCTTTGCTGATGTTGGGCTCTTCAATTCTAGGATGGCCTTAATCTGATCCAGGCTAGCCTCAATGCCCCTTCTAGTAACCAAATATCCTAAGAACTTACCAGACGCAACTCCAAATGCACACTTCGATGGAGTGAGTTGGAGCCGATATGTTCTAAGGATGTCAAAGACTGCCTTTAAGTCTTCTAGATGACCCTTAGGTTCCTTGGCCTTCACTACCATGTCGTCTATGTATACCTCCACAGTTTTGCCAATTAGATGTCTAAACATCTTTGTCACCAACCTCTGGTAAGTTGCTCTCGCATTTTGCAACTCGAAAGGCATTACTCTGTAACAATATAGCCCTTTTGGGGTGATGAATGCAGTCTTTTCCTCATCTGGGGGGTACATAGTTATCTAATGGTACCCCTTGTAGGCATTTAGGAAGCTCATCCTTCCATGTCCTGAAGTGGCATGCACCAATTGGTCAATCTTGGGTAATAGGAAATTGTCTTTGGGACAAGCCTTATTTAGACTGGTGAAGTCCATGCAGACCCTCCACTTACCATTCTTTTTCTTCACAACCACTGTGTTTGATAGCCATGTCAGGTAATTTACCTCTCAAATGGCTCATGCTTCCAGAAGTCTATCTACTTCCTCTTCTACTGCCTTAACATGCATTAGTGTTGGCCTCCTTACCCGCTGAATGACAAGTTTGGCCGACTTGTCTACATTCAGTCTGTGGCAAGTGACCTCGGGGTCAATGCCTAGCATCTCGTAGGTGTCCATGCAAACACCTCAAGGTTTGTTCTCAGGAATGCCTCTAACTCTTTTTCCTCTTCCTCGGCTAAGCCCGAGCCGAGAAGGAAAAAGCGTTCTTCATCCCCTTGCTGGACAAGGATTCTCTTCAGTGCTTTTTCACTCTTCTCGACTGGCTCTTTGCCGACGTCATCCAGGATTTCCACATTCTCGTCCTCGATCTCTGCTGTTTCTGCTTCTCTTATGTTGCAGGTAGACTTCATTGCTACCATGGAGCAATTCTTTGCCTGCAACTGATCCCCTCTGACCTCCTCTATTCCATGCTCTGTTGGGAACCGCAATAGCTGATGCAATGTTGAGGGAACAGCCCCCATTGCATGTAGCCATGGCCTTCCCAGGATAGTATTGTAAGGGGAGGGGGTGTCGATTATGGTGAACTCTGTTTTTAGCTTCTTGGTGCCAGCCTGCACCTCCAAACTTGCTGCTCCCAGGGGCCACGTCGGCGTTCCATTGAACCCAACCATTGGGCCATTGGACTGCTCTAGGTCATTTTGGTGAAGGCCAAGCTCCTTGTAACACCTGACATACATGATGTCACAAGAGCTGCCTTGGTCAACTAAGATGCGCTTCACTTGGCACTCTCCAATCTGGAGGGATATTACCAAGGCATCGTTGTGTGGATGCTGCACCATCTCCAAGTCTTCCTCAGTAAAGGACACCACTGGTCCCTGGCTCTTGTCTGCCCTAGGTCTCTTCTTCCCGACCTGATACACATGTTGTAGGTGTTTTACTTTCTAGGTTTCCCCCCTTATCTCATTCTCATTCACCTTCGAGTGAATCACATTGATCACTCGAGGTCCATCTGCCTGCGGTTGTGGTGCTGGTGGGGGTGGTGCTGTTGGTGCCTGGGGCAGTCTTACCTGTTCCTCCCTTGTCCTAGCCTCGTCCACTAGGTCTCTTAAATGGCCTTGTCTTACCAGGTCTTCCAGATGTGTCTTCAGGGCTCTACAGCCTTGAGTCAGATATCCAGCCTCATTGTGGTAAGCGCAGTGCTTGCCAAGGCTTCTTCCCATAAATTAGCCTAGTACCCTTGCCGGTGCTCTGTAATAGGGCTGATTTCGAATTTTCTCCAAAACTTATAGATAGGGATTCAGAATACGGTTGTGACTGCCTATGCAGCCCTTAATCTTGTCTCTGGTTTGTTGTATCCACTATCACCTCGGCCTCGCTTCGGTGAGCCATTTTTCTTCTCTGGTTTCGACGCCTTTGTCCGCTGCGTGTCCTCCTCGGCCCTAGCATACTTCTCTATCCTGGCCATAAGCTCCTCTATGCTTTTCGGCAATGTCTTTGCCAGTGATTTTCGAAGCAGGCAGTCATCCTTCAGGCCGTTCTTAAAAGATACGACCGCTACCTCCTGGTTGCATCTTGGTATTCGGTTCAATACTTCGTAATATCTTTTGGCATAGGCTCTAAGGCTTTCGTCCTCGCTAATTCTCAGAGCCATCAGAGCGTCCACCCTTAATGGCTGTAGCTTGTTTGTCACGAACCTGGCCACAAACATCTCTGCTAGGCCTTCCCAGGTTTTCACAGTTTTTTTCAGCAACTTGTGAAACCAATCTGATGCAATTTCCCCGAAGGATGAGGGGAACACCTTACAGAGCAACGGCTCAGTCCCAGTGTACAATGACATCGAGTTCAGGTACAAGCCAACGTGAAAGTTAGGGTCTGACTTACCGTCGTATATCCGTAACTCGGCATATTGAACCTTTTTGGGGCCTCAAATTTTTCCAACTCCACCGAGAACGGTGTTCTCGGCTTGGCCGGAGAGGTTACCTCGGTATCTTGTTGCTTCCTTTGGAAATAACCGCTGAAATCCTCCTTGGTTCGTCCGAGAGCTCGGCTATCAACGGATTTCAGCCTTTTTGGTGTGCTACTCCCAGTATCGTTGTGAGTCCTTTTGGACCTCTCTCCATTAGTTGCGTCGAAACACAGCTCCTTCCCCTGAACATGCCGATGTTCTTTGGGGTCAACTTCCTTGGTACGATGCGTCCTCTGTGAATCTCCCCTTCTTGATTCTCGCCCGGCCTCCCTTGAAGGCCGGTGAGAGTGTTCCTTGGTTCTATCGTGCTGAGGAGTCACAGGAATTGTCCTCTGCCCCCCTGTCTGGGCATCTTTTTTGGCCGCTGGAATCGGCGTATCTTGCAACGGAAACGGTAGTTGCATAATATTGTTTTGCATTATGAAATTGACGACCGATTGTAGGTCGGCAATTTGTTTGCCAGTTCCTTCATCTCGTCGTCGCTCTGTAGGAATCTATCTTTCCATACCTGGAGGTCGTCCTCGTTGTAATACTCGCCTCGGTCTGATTTCTTTGTTGCGTCGCCTTCCTTGCCGACGTCTTTTTCTCCGTGATTCTTATCACAAGTCTCTTTGTTACAGTTGTCTTCTTCGATGTCAAGGTCAATAGGTTTCCCACTCTCAGTAGGAGTGTCGTCCCCAACATTCTCTTTCTATCCATTATTGGCCATCTATTCTCCTTTCTTTCCTACAAACGGCGCCAAATTGTGTGAGTAGATTTCTGACCACACTGCCAAATTAGTATTCAACTGGAAAGCACTGGCTGAATAGATGACGCCTGAATGACCTGTAACAGAAAGAAGAGATTCCGGTGGTGGTTCGTCCACCGCGGGGCACTCCGACGATCAAGTCAGTTATCTCTCAAAGATAGTAAAAGTGCTTAACTCACTATTCAGAATATCAAAAGCGTACCTTAGACCCATGGGGGTGCCTCTTTTTTATAATCATCACAAACCTAATCCCAATAGAAGCCTTGCTTCAATGGATTTTGGATTACTGTTTAATCTTGAACTTCCAGAAGGATTGCGATAAACTCTCTAAGAGTTTTATCTTTATCCAAACTGAAGCCTTCTTTCGTTCTAGGACTCTTGTCCCTTATCCGCTTATCTCGGACTTCGGTATCTTCAGAGATAATCTCGGCCTAACCGAGATCACTTCGGCGTCATGATCAGGACACGTGGCACCTCGGTTGACACTTCGGTGCCACCTCGGCCACGTGTTACCATTCAAAAATCATGTCCACACATCTGTGATAATTAATGACATTTTTAATCAAATACTATTAAAAAAAAAGTCACTAATTGTTAATTCAGTGACAGTTTGAAAATTTTAATACAAAAAATATCACTAATTATAAGTTTTAACAACAATTTAAAAAATCGTCCCAAAAAATGTCACTAATTTTTAACTTTCAGCGACAATTCAAAAAATTCATCACAGAAAAACGTCACTGATTGTAAATTTTAATGACAATTTATAAAAATCGTCAAAAAAAATCACTAATTTCATTTTTTAGTGACATATGCAAAAAATTATTTTTAACGACGATTTATTATGACTAACTTTGAATATGACTTAATGAGAATTAACTCTAACTATTAGGACCTATTGATTGCTTACTCAATTTTTATTTTTATTTTTATTTATTCATTTATTTTACTTCTTGGCTCAAGTCTTGTCGTTGGAGAATTGTTTTGGTTCATGCTCAATCAATGAGTTATTTGACTCACTTGTTCATTTAATTCTTAAATTAGTAATATTTTTTGAATGATAAATGTGTAATAAATATTTAATGCCTAAAATTCTTAATTTTTTGGACCCTACATATATTTTTTAAGTTTTAAAATTTACAGTTATATTTGGAATTTCTTTTTAAAATATTTTTAAATTCCAAATTAGATATGGATTAAGTATGGGTTAAATGTGGATAAAATTTTATTTTTATTTTTATTTTTATTTATTTATTTATTTTACTTCTTGGCTCAAGTCTTGTCGTTGGCGAATTGTTTTGGTTCATGCTCAATCAATGAGTTATTTGACTCACTTGTTCATTTAATTCTTAAATTAGTAATATTTTTTGAATGATAAATGTGTAATAAATATTTAATGCCTAAAATTCTTAATTTTTTGGACCCTACATATATTTTTTAATTTTTAAAATTTACAGTTATATTTGGAATTTCTTTTTAAAATATTTTTAAATTCCAAATTAGATATGGATTAAGTATGGGTTAAATGTGGATAAAATTTTATTTTTATTTTTATTTTTATTTTCTACTTTCTATGTAAATATTTTTAAAATTCCAAAATTATAGATATGATTAAATGGGCCAACTTAGACCATTACAGATTATTTTTCACATGAGCATTGCTATTCAAAATAAAAAATTAAACCTAATTTTCAAGTCCAATAATGTGACAAATCAATTAGTATATTAAAGATAACACTTTTTTTCATGTTTTCTCTAAATCATCAACCAATCATATCACTTATATATCATTGGGTCTAATAAGTGGACTTATTTATCATTTTCCTTTCCACATTTATAATAAAAAATTGAAAACTTACCATATTGATTATTAGAGCATTTAATAAAATGATAAGAAAAATATCAATAAAATGGAAATAAATAATTGTATAATTACCACAAAAAAAAAAATGTATTTAAAATTTTAAAATTTAGATAATTAGATTAGAATTTTGAGTCTGGAGGAGACAATAATCTTTTTGCTTTTATAATAGTATATATAGTTTGTTATGTAGTGATGAATATGAGCTAATTTGAACGTGTTAATATTAGATTAAACATTAAAAATAGCCTAAAAAATGAGTTCGAATTAATTTTTATGCTAATTCATAGCTCAAGTCTTGTCATTGGAGAATTGTGCTTGTTCATGCCTAATCAATGAGTTATTTGGCCCATTTGTTTATTTAATTCTTAAATTCGTAAATAATTTTTGAATAATAAATGTGCAGTAAATATTTTGATGCCTTAAAAAATTAATTTTTTAGACGGTAGATATTTTTTTTAGTTTTTAAAATAAAAATTGTGATTAATATCTTTAAATAAATATTTTTAAAATTTAAAATTATATAAGCTTACAGTTAAATATGGCTAGATTTTTATTTTTTACTTTCTGTATAAAGTTTTTTAAATTCCAAAATTGTAGATACGAGTAAATGGTCCAACTCAGATTATTGCAAATTATTTGACACATTTATAATGAAAGAAAGATTAAAAACTTACCATATTAATTATTTGAGTATTTAATGAAATAGTAAAAACAATATCAATAAAATGAAAAGAACCAATAATATAATTACAAATATATTTTTCATATTTAAAATTTTAAAAATCATATTAGAAGTTTGAGTTAATATTTTTGCTCATATAATAATGTAGATATAGTGGGTAATACTAGGAATGTGGAAGCATGACATTTTTTAGTTTCATTATCACAAATGTCATAGCACAATTTTATAAAAGTCAAAAAAAAAAATATATATAATCAAACACCCTCATAAAATATAATCAAATTAAATCTTAACAAAAATAATAAATAACACCACAAAAAATAATAACTAAAAAACATGGTGTACATATGATTCATAGAGGAAATTCTAATATACACCTCCATTAAAAAGAAATGGGAGACTTACGTGTAAGTCCTAATAGCTGAATTTATTATCCAATAGATCCTATGATAATTGATGATTTTTTTATTTTTTATTTATCAAAAACTATTAAAAAAACGTTACTAATTATTAATTTTCAACAACAGTTTAAAAATTGTCATAAAAAAATGTTACTAATTATAAGTTTTAACGACAGTTGAAAAAAATCGTCACAAACAAGTCACTAATTTTCAACTTTCAACAATAGCTTGAAAATTTTGTTATATAAAAACGTCACTAATTATAAGTTTTAGCGACAATTTATAAAAATCGTGACAAAAAAAAAAATCAGTAATTATTAATTTTTAGGACATATGCAAAAAATTAGTACAAAAAATTATTTTTAACGACGATTTTATTAGGACTTATTTTTAATAGAATTTGATAGAAATTAAATCACACTAAGACCTATTGATAATTTATGTCACCATCCATTGATATGCATTTTTAATTATGTTATTCCTTTTTTAATTATGATATTATTTTAAATATGAGTCATAAATTCTTTAATTATATTTACATTATGTTTAATTATGATATTTTCTTCTTTTTATCTAGTTATAATTAAAAATAATAAAATTATGCCAGGTGCATATAGCGTTGCCAGAGAATATAGTGTATATATATGCGCATACATGATACGTATTAATCAAGTAAAACCAGTATCACAGACGCTCTCGCCGGTCACCATTCACCATTTCTCTGCTTCTCTCTAGTTTGTCTCTCTTGGAATCGACTAGGAGAAAGGCAGGGGAGGAGCGGTTTTGGGTGGTTGACAATGGCGGGAAGTGGAGTTTTTGCAGAAACCATGGATGGAGATGTGTTCAAATACTACGCAGATGGGGAGTGGAAGAAGTCATCTTCTGGGAAATCTGTTTCTATCATCAACCCAACTACTAGAAAGACCCAGTATAAAGTTCAAGGTAATAATCATCATCAATATACATGTTAGGAGGGTGTTGGTAATTGACTCTTAACTCTCTCTCTCTCTCTCTCTCTCTCTCTCTCTCTAAAAACCTCTGGCCCAGGCCTCTCTTGGGCCGGCCGGCCACCGCCTTTGGCTATGGTGGTCGGCTGGCCTAGCACTTTCCGATGTTAGTTTCTTCTGTCAATAAACTTCCGTCAATAAACTTGATACCCCCATTTTCCCCTCCTAGGTGTGTCTCCGTTGCTGCGGTAGAAGTTTTTTGGGTGATTCGGAGCCCGGTGTAGCTGCTTCATTCGAGCGCTCTTCGGCGAGTTGGAGCTTGAGGGATGATCACTGGTTCAGATTTGGTGGAGTAGTTCGGGTGTCGTAGGCATTCCAGATCTGTCTGGCTTTCGTTCGTGCACTCCTCTCCGAGTGATAGTTTGAGGGGTGAAGAAGAGCTGCAGTGGGTAATATTTATGGGTGAGGCTATGTGAGTAATATAGTGGTGGCAATGAGTTCGAAGAAGAATCGTTGGGAGATGATACAGGGGTGAGTCAGCGGTGGCTATGGGTGATGAACTGCAGTGGGTGGAAATGCAAGGGAGTTGGAGCTGCAGTGGGTGTCTTCGGCAAGGGTGTCTTCGGCAGAGGTGTGGAGTGGGGAGAAACATAGGCGTGTTGATCTGCAGTGGGCCGAAATACAGGGAAGTTGGAGTTGCTGTGGGTGTTTTCAGCAGGGGAGATGTAGTAGGGGGGTTTTCCGGGGTTGGATGTGGAGTCATCTTCTGTAGGGGAGTATCCGGTGTTGGCTGTGGCGTGTTCTCGGCCGGATCAGCGGCATAGGTGTGGAGTGGTTGGTGTGGGCAGTAGCTCTGGTGTGGTTGGTGTATTGCAGAAACTGAGGGGAGGCGTGGGCAGTAGGCTAGGCGTAGGTGTGGAGGGGCTGGTGTATTGCAGAAGACTAAACTAGTGGTGGGTAGCAGACTAGACTAGGCGTAGTGGTTAGATTGAATAGATTTTAGTTTGAGTGGTGGGTTGATTTTGTGGGGTGTCATGTATTTTATTTTAGTTAAGTCCTTCTTAACTTTTTTTTTGCTAAAAAAAAAAAAACGAGAGGCCAAGGGGTTGGTTGTATGAATGCGAGTAGCAGTAGTAGGGGTATTTTATACTGTCCGAATCTCTCTCAATGCATGTCATCTACTTGTACCTTTAATTTCTTGCTGTTAATGAAATTTTTCTTTGCCGATCAAAAAATATATATATATACATGTTAGGAGAGTTGAAAGAGAAGAGAAAAGACTCTTATATATTCAATCTATCAATGAAATAGGTATACACTCCGAGAATCTGGTTATGCACAAACATCATCACGGGAAAGTGGCCGAAAGGAAGGGCACTTAGCCGAAAATGAAGGCATGCTAATAAACTATACAATGCTATCATGCTGTCTGTATATACTAAACTATATAGTAATCATATATATATATATATATATATATGTATTTTAATCATTAACAGCCCACCGCAAACTCAAGGAGGATAAACATTAACCAACTGGAGTTGAAAATAAGGTCAAAAAAGCGGCCAGGAAAATGAGCTTTGGTGAAGATATCAGCAGGTTGATCAGCAGAAGAGATCGGATGGAGATGAACAATACCACGAGAGACGTGTTGTCGAATAAAATGGTAGTCAATCTCAATGTACTTGGTGCGATCATGAAAAACATCATTGTGAGCAATTTGAATAGCACTATGATTGTCACAAAAGAGGTCAGTGGCTCCAAAGGGGGTAACATCCATGTCAGCAAGAAGCCAACGAAGCCAGAGAAGCTCCTAAGTAGCATCAGCAAGAGCATGGTATTCGGCCTCTGTACTGGAATGAGTGGTAAGAGTTTGTTTCTTGTTGTGCCAAGAAATAAGAGAATCACCTCAGAAAAAGCAGAACCGGTAGTAGAGTGGCGGTCAGTAGGATCCCCAACCCAATCAGCATCGGAGAAAGCACGAAGCTGAAGATAGGAGTGAGTGGAATAATGAAGACCATGAAACAAGGTGCCTTTGAGATAGCGAATGATACGAACTAAAGCAGTATAATGAGGGGTACGAGGAGCCGACATATACTAGCTGACAATATGAACTGCATAGGCGATATCAGGACGAGTAACAGTGAGATAGACAAGGCTGCCAACCAGCTGATGATATAGGGTAGCATTAGAGAGGAGAGTGCCATCAAGAGGAGTAAGACGACTCTGAGGCTCTAGGGGAGTGGAGGCAGTCTGGCAATCTGTAAGACCAGTACGGGTGAGAAGATCAGAGGTGTACTTAGCCTGAGAGAGAAACGAACCCATGGAATCATGGGAGATTTTAAGACCTAAGAAATAGTTGAGAGGACCAAGGTTTTTCATCTCGAAATGATGGCTAAGATACTATTTGAGGCGAAGAATACCAGTCATATCATCACTGGTGATAATCATGTCATCCACATAAAGCAGAAGCATGGTGGTCCCTTGAACAGGTTTTCGCATAAAAAGAGCAGTATCATAAGAGCTGGAGGTGAAACCACAATACTTGGCAAACCAAGCTTGCGGGGCTTGCTTAAGACCATATAAGGCACGCTGAAGTTTGCAAACCTTATGAGGGGGATAAGTAAACCAAGGGCAGGTTGCATGTAGACCTCCTCGAGAAGAACACCATTAAGGAAAGCATTTTTCACGTCCAGTCGGTAAAGGTCCCATTGATGGGTGGTAGCGACAACAATCAAGTTGCGAACAGAGGTGAGACGGGCAACAGGAGCAAAGGTCTCCTCATAATCAATACCATATTCTTGGTTGAAGCCTTTGGCAACAAGGCGGGCTTTATAACGCTCAATAGAGTTATCAGAATAGGTCTTGATTTTGTACACCCATTTGCAGCCAATGGCAGTCTTGCCAGGGGAAAGATCAACAATGTCCAAAGTATGAGTTTTGTCTAAAGCCTGCAATTCATCAGTCATAGCATGCTGCCAAAGAGGATTAGAACGAGCCTCACGATAGGAGGTAGGTTTATGAGTAGAAAAAGCAGTGGAACCAACAATATAATCACGAAGACGAGTAGAAGGTTGGGTTACCTGGTGTGGTCGAGCAGAGGGTGGAGGAGCCAGAGGGCATGGGAGAGACGCTACAGGAGGGGAGGAGCCCGAGGGAGCAAGAGCAAGACCATTAGAACGAGCAGGCTCACGGGAAAGATCTAGAGGCAAGGGGGCCTCTAAAGGTACAAGTAGGGGCCGTGGATCAAACTCATCAGAAAAGAGATCGGTGGAAGGATTAGTAAAAAAGAGAGAGGGTGAAGGAGTAGATAAGCGGAATTGAGAGAGAGAGGAAAACATTTTGTGTTCCCAAAAAATCACATGACGAAAGATACAGAGGCGCAGGGAGATACGATCCCAGCAACGATACCCTTTATGTTCAATACCATACCCCAAGAAGCAACAAACACGTGAACGAGGTTCAAGTTTGTTGTGTTCATGAGGTTGGAGAAGAACAAAACAGGCAAACCCAAAGACCCGAAGATTGGTGTAAGGGGGACAAGTGGCATGCAAACGCTCATAGGGAGTGTGATTGTGAATGACAAGTGCAGGGATACAATTTATAGTGTAAGCAGCAGTGAGAGCGGCTTCGCCCCAAAAATTTTCCCGACAAGAGGAAGAGAGAAGGAGAGCTTGAGTAGTGTTGAGAATATGTCGATGTTTCTGTTTAGCACGTCCATTCTGTTGAGGCGTGCCTGGACAGGAACGATGAGGTTGAGTACCATGACTCTGAAGAAAAGAAAGAAAATCAAAATCCTTATATTCCATGGCATTATCAGAGCGAAAAATCTTAATAGTTTTAGAAAATTGGGTTTGTACCATTGTAGCAAAATTGTAATAAAGTTGTTTGAGTTCAGAGCGATTTTTCATAAGAAACAACCTTGTAAAACGGGAGAAATCATCTATAAAAATAACAAAATAACGTGCGCCTCCCATAGTAGGAGTAGGGGAGAGGCCCTAAATATCAGAATGGATGAGATCAAAAGGTGCAAGAGAAATGGAGTCACTTTTATTAAACGATAAAGCAGGTTGTTTGGCAAGTTGACATAACAAACAATCCAAAGTATCAGAACTAACAGGACCTAATTGACCACTAGAAATTAAAGATTTTAACCGACCAATAGAAAGATGGCCTAAACAACAGTGCCAAAGCTGAAAAGGAGATAAAAGAGGAGCAGTGGTAGGAGCTGCGAGCTGAAAAGAAACCGGAACATGAAGATGAATAAGCTCATAGAGTTGTCCATGCTTACGGCTGATCCCGAGAGTCCGTCCCGTCTAAGGGTCCTGCACCAAACAACCAGTAGGGGAAAAGGTAACAGTTAGACTATGCTCACACAATTGACTAATGGAGATAAGGTTTAAGGTAAGAGCAGGCATAAGATACACATGGGATAAAGATAAGTGAGAGGTTGAAACAGAACCAACATGACTTACAGACAAAAGAGACCCGTCAACAATATGAATAGAAGGAACATGAGGATCAGAAGAGAGAGAAGTAAAAATAGTAGGGTCAAAGGTCATGTGATTACAACAAGCTGAGTCAAAGTACCAGGAAGTGTTACCTGAGGTGATAGACAAAGTAGTAGAGGGAGGAGTACCGGAAGTGGAGAGAAACTGTTGGAACATGGCTTCTACATCGGTTTGAGAAAAGATTGGAGTAAAAGGGTCTATAGACACATAAGAAGGTATATCCTTTGAGGCAGTAGTAGCAGTGCGATGAACAGGTATAGATTTAAACTGATGTCCAGAACGTAGAGAGTTACCCCGTGAAAAATTCCCAGTGGAAGGACCATTGCGAGAGGATGAACCAGGAGAGGCTCGTGTTGGATTGCGGAAGCAATCTTGTTGTAGATGACCAGGACTAGTATTGTTGCAAAATCGACAAAGGCGAATTGGACAATGAACCAGAAGATGAGTAGACAGAAGACCTCGGTTGTGACAATAATTACAGGCAATGGACCGCTATGGTGAAGGAGAACTTTGAGTTTGGGGAGTAGCAAGAATAGAGTCCACAAGGTGTGGATGGAGAGTACCAAGCCGAGTTTCCTCTGATAGGAGTTCGGAAATAGCCTGCTCAAGAGTGGGTAAAGGAGTGCGATGAAGGAGAGATGCGCGCACTGGCTCAAAATGGGGAGTGAGAGCCATAAGAAACTGAACCAATCGCTGTTGGTCACGATAAGTAGTAAACAAGGCAGCATCCTTAGTATGGGGCCATGGAGGTTCAGAGAGAGCAAGCTGATCCCAAATAGAATAAATTTGGGAGAGGAAATCATTAATAGGTTGAGTTGGCTCTTGGCGCATACGGTGAAGGTGACTTTGAAGCTGATATTGGTGAGCAAGACCAGTAGTCTGGTATCGGTTTTTCAAAAAATCCCAGATGTCTTTTGCAAGAGTGGAAACAGAGTCAAGTTGGAACCGACCAAACTGAAGGCTGATAGATGTAGTAGATGTATTCCGAAGCCAAGTGATGATCTGATAGTTTTTATTGTCCCTATCCTCCAAGCGGTCTACATATTTGTCAGCTGATTCAGCAGTCTCTTGGATGGGTTTGCGCACATCCCCAATGATAATACGCCAAAGTTTCTTGCCTTTGAGGAAGTCAGACATGGCTTGTGCCCATAAGACAAAATTGGTCCCGTCAAGAATGACGAAAACAAGGTGATGAGAAGAGTCCTGGCGATCCATGAAGTAAAAGCAACACGATAGAAGCAGAATTCAAAAAAATCGAGGGTACCAATGAATTCAGAAGGTCGAAAGTAGTGGGGATAGGATTGAACGGATCAAAAATACGACCAAAAAGGCAGTAAATCAGCTTAGTCAAGGTGCGTTGACCAATCTACGCAATTAGGGCTGATGTCAGCAGGCGCGGCGCATGTTAGCATGTAGGCACATGGTGCACGATAGCAGGGGAGTCAGAAGCTGCGTACGGAAGCAACAGGGTTGACGTCAGCTGACGTCAGAAACACGCGGCTCACGTTAGCAGATGAGACCGCGGTGCACAATAGCACGGGACAAGTGCAAGAGGCTCGTGGTGCGTGTGGGATAACGGGGCAGCGCGTAGCCAATGTTCTGGGGCGCGTGACGGCGCGTGGAGCATCGGGTGATGATGAATCTGGTGGCGTTGGCTTCATCTTGAAGAGGCGAAGAGGCTGGTGTTGTCCAATCTGTGAAACAGAAAAGGACGAGAAGTAATCTACCAAACAGACAAAGATGCAAAAGAAGAGGTGGCTAGGAAAAAATCCTAGGCTCTAATACCATGTCCATGTTAGGAGAGTTGAAATAGAAGAGAAAAGACTCTTGTATATTCAATCTATCAATGAAATAGGTATACACTCCGTTATATAGGAGAGAATCTGGCTATGCACAAACATCATCATGGAAAGTGGCCGAAAGGAAGGGCACTTAGCCGAAAGGGAAGGCATGCTAATAAACTATACAATGCTATCATGCTGTCTGTATATACTAAACTATATAGTAATCATATACATATATTTTAATCTTTAACAATACATATATCATATCTCTATATATATTTGTTTGTGTTATGTAGATGATGTACAAGTAGAGGTAGATGGGATTTGTAATTGGCTGGTTTTAAATTTCCTTACATTCTTATGGTTGATGATATTTGTTGTTTTGGATCCAAGAAAACTGGGTTTCTCAGGAAATTTGTTCGTAATTTTTAAGTTTTTATCGAATCTGGTTACTGGTACTTGAAGTTTGTGGTGTTGAAGGGATTGAACTCTGTTTGGTAGCTGAGAAAAGGGAGGGAAAAGATGAGGGAATAAAACTTTGGAATGGGGATCTTATGCTTTATGCTATCCTAAGAAAAAGTGAAAAAGGGAAAAAGAAAGAAAATCTGAAAAACTCACTACGCAAATTGTCATGACCCCATCCGGTCCCGAATACAAAACAAAACAAATAATGGACTAGTATAATATTGGGGTTCTATATGTGGAAGCTGTACATTCATAAGGAATCTAGTGCATTCAGAGCTGTGCATAGGTAGATACAATATTAAACACACAAACCTTTACATTAACATAGCAAATATTTTACATCTTTGTACCTAGATTACAAATGGTACATACATCATAACCTAATTATACAATATTTCTCCATCTATTACAACTCTAGTTAGATTACATTACAAAAGTGTGGACAATATATACAAAAACTCCTATAATACAAGACCAAAAACTCATATGTAACTCTTCTTCTCTTAAATTTGTTCTTTCTCATCATCACTATATATATAGGGAAGTGGGGTTAGCCATAACGAGTGAATAATATTACAGTGAAGTGGTAATGACTGAATATCGCGAATATTTGCAAAACATAGATCAATATATCAAGTTCAGTAAATTTCAAATCATCTCATCATAATATCTCATTTCAAACATAGCATTTTTGATCATTTAACAATGTACATCCATTAAAACAAAATAGAGGGATAATCGGCTCAGAAACAGAGGGATAATCGGCTCAGGTACTGATTAAACAAACCCATCTATAGGTGGCAGAGGAGATCTCAAAAGCTGGTCATTGGCATGGTTACTGTCCCCCAATGAGTGAGACTAATATGAGGATGCCATCTAATACATTGATACAAACAGTATAGGATATTTAAGAAGCATGGATACAGATGCGTGACATGACACAGATACAATAAGGATACGTCGACATGTTAATTTTCAAAAAATATAGGACACGACAAGTGGGGGACATGCATGAAATATATAATTTTATATATTTATTATGTGTTATATATATGAATACATCATTCAAAGATAATAAAAAATGCAATATGACACTAATAGAGGGACACTTGTCCTTAGGTTCATTTCTAAATTAGTAAGATGTTTGCTTAAGCTATTAGCTTTATTAATCTTCTTCATTTATCTAATTGACTAGGTTTAATTCTACTTAATCTCGCTTAATTTTAGCTAATCCGCTTAATTTTTGATGAAGTGTCTAAAAGATTCTACTCGTTAGACCTAGATTATTAAGCTCCTCAATTAAGGTTTATATTCATTTCTAAATTAGTAAGGTGTTTGCTTGAGCTACTTGCTTTATTAATCTTCTTCATTAATCTAATTGATTAGGTTTAATTCTAATTAATCTCACTTAATTTTATCTAATCTCGCTTAATTTTTGACGAAGTGTCTAAAAGTTTCTGCTCGTTAGAACTAGATTATTAAGCTCCTCAATTAAGGTTTCTAAGATATATAAACATTTCAATTTCAAGTTGTCCCGTAACTCTTTATTGTTTGCCAAAATTCCAATTCTAAGATTTCTCTTCCAAATTGTTCTAATTTCTCTAAGTTCTTTTCTACACAAGTCATAACATATGCACAATATAATACAAGATAAGAGAAATCAAAGATGAATGAATGTATGAATGTAATGTCAAGCAATGTATGATTCGGGTGTTACACAAATAGTTTCATTAGGCTCAGTTTAGTACATAACTTTTTGGGTTCCAAAATAATGGGAAATTTTGTGATACGAAAACTGATTTCTTTGCTTTTTTCAACTTTTCTCAGTAAACAAACAGGGTAGAAGGGAACAGAGAAAAAGAGATTCAGTTAATAATAAACAAATGGATTTTGGTCCAAATTGAAGTTACAAAACTCTTTTAAGCTTTCTTGCAACTCTTGAACTTGGCCTTTATATGAATTTTTTGTTCTAATTTCCTTAAATTTTGGCAAGTAAATTTAAATTCTTTTAAGTTTATTCACTTCTATACTTAGCTATGGCCTTCATTCAGCTTGCACACAAGAGGTCAACAAAGCCATGGAAACAGTGAAAATTGCGCAAAAATTGTGGGCAAAGACCCCGCTCTGGAAGCTAGCAGAGCTCCTTCACAAGGCTGCTGCTATTCTCAAAGAGCACAGAGCCCACATTGCCGAGTGTCTGGTAAAGGAAATCGCTAAACCAGCTAAAGATGCAGTAACTGAGGTATGTAAATTGTTTTCATTTCTGTATTCTAGCTCGTAAATTCAACCAATACCATGCTTTGAAGCTGATTGAATGATATAAATTGTGGGTTTGGTGAAGGTTGTTAGGTCTGGGGATCTTGTTTCTTAGTGTGCTGAAGAAGGGGTTCGAATTCTGGGAGAGGGGAAATTTTTAGTATCCGATAGTTTTCCTGGAAATGAGAGGACCAAGTACTGCCTTACTTCTAAGGTATACTTTTGCTCTTCTACCATACTATTTTACTCTTTTCCAGTAAACTTCTTGTTGGCGTCCCTGGTGGTGCGGGTTCAAGTCACAAAAACTGTTAGGATCAAACACACTGAAAAATTATCTCACATACACAGAGAAGACAATATTTACGTGGTTCGGCCCAATGCCTACATCCACGGACAAAAATGAGAATTTTTCACTAAAATGGAGCAAAACACAAAACAGAGGAGGAGAACAACTCTTCTCACTCAACTCACAGCTCTCTCTCTCAAATTTTTGATACAATACATCCTCTCCCTCCCATCTCTATTTATACACAAAGAGAGGGAGAGAGAGATACCAACCCACCAAAAAATGTCTACCCTCTTTAATGGTGAATGGTGAAAATCAACAAACATCAACAACGTGAAGAGAAAGGCGGGTCTTGTAGATGCCCAATTCAAACTTTCACTTCCAGTGGAGGTCTTCCTATGCCATCATCCTTGACTCTGCATGTATGGTTTTGCATGAAATGAGGATCACCCCTTTCACATGGGGTGACCTCCAACAATAACCTCTCCAAAAATGGGGTAAAGTTGTGTGCATCTTGCACTCCCAGGCCGTGCTTTAGTGGGGAGTCTCGTGCAATGGCTTGCCATTTGTTTAACTAAGTTGGTTTAGGTGTGAAATGGCTCGCTAGCCTAGATGGCCAACAAAGGTAATTATTCGGCCTATTACTTGTTTTCATCTTCGCTCATCTTTAACTATGGCAAACCGATAGACACAATGTGATAATAATATCGACCAAGGGATTGGTAACAAAGTATGCAAAATAACAACTTGATTTGCTTAATTCAGATGAAAGTGTCTTTTACAGGTAGAAAATTTTGAGAAAATGTTCAGTATATTGCAAACTGGATGAATGAGTTCCACCCGATGAAGCTTAATATTGTTAGAATTGGGCATAGTAGTGGGCATGATCCTTCATTATGCTAATACTAAACACTGTAATTGGTTAATGGATGTTTTTTCATGATGCGGGCGTTACTGGACTAGTTTAATTTGTGTGAACTGCATTGGTTTGTCCTGTTCTTACTTGGAAAGAGTGAGATCAGCATGTTGTTTTAAGTGTGAGATTGTTTTATTGTCTGCATTAAAGTCTTTGTAAACGTAACCTTTGTTTTTTTCCTGCAACTTGCAAGCCCCCGTAGGGAGTCTCTTACTGGTTATTATTTGGTCAGTTACTTTCTTTTGTCATGATGGAGTCACATTGAAATCCATCAAAGATAGGATACCTGCAAGTGAAAAAAACAAAATAGTTAATTTAAACTTGAACAGCTTGACAGATAAGTATATATTACTAATATTATCTCCTTTTCCTCTATTTTCTGGTTACTCTTCACCGTTTTGGTAGTTCTTACTCACACTGCAATCACTTTATCCCCTAATATTAACATCAAGTGTGGAGTTGCATCGTGCTTATACTAATCCATCTAATTTTTTTCTCTGTCGCCTTCCTTTGCCAGTTTATAGGCTCTAAGATAGTGAATTAAAGAACTTTTAACAATTATGAAAATTTTAACTCCTGACATTTTCGGTCAAGAAAGATCATGCTGGCAAACAAGTTATTGATCGATGAATGATTATAATAGGATTGTCAGAGGATTGTCAGTGGATCTAATAGGAGCCTGTTTCGACTTCTTTTTTCTCAGGGCAAATGGTAGGGTCTGTCTAGTCTGACTGCATTTGAACTGTAGATCTAAATTAGGTGTATCATTTCTGAAATACTTGTGCACATGTTGACATACTTTATGCATTGGAGTTGCATTTTGCCCTCCCCAGACCCCCCTTTAGTGATAGTCTCGTGTATTGGGTTGCCCTCGATTCTTGACCAATAATGAGTAGTAACTTGAAATTTGTTGTAATTTTTATGGGATTCAACTTGTATTCATTGCAGATTCCACTTGGTGTTATTCTGGCAATTCCACCCTTCAACTTTCCAGTTAACCTTGCTGTCTCCAAAATTGGTCCCGCTCTGATTGCTGGAAACTCTTTTGTGCTCAAGCCTCCAACTCAGGTATTTTCCCATATCTCATGACTCCGCTTTGTTTTCTATTTTATGCTTTAATCATCTGTGACATAAGAAGTCCTATATGTACTGGCAGTAGAGTTCATGTTCAATCCCTCATGATATGCGATATGTACTCATTTCAAGAATGCTTTCTAAAACCACGGTTTAATGAACTATTGAAATTCCAAACATCCACAGAGGTGAAATGAATGTTTGTGTAAATATGTATATACCCTTTTGCAGATTGTGGAATAGTTTATTCACTATCTCTCATCTGAACTTCCCTTCAGGTTGCTGTGGCTGCCCTTCATATGGTGTATTGCTTCCACTTGGCTGGATTTCCCGCGGGCCTCATCAGCTGTATAACAGGGAAAGTCTCTGAGATCGGTGATTTCCTCACAATGCATCCTGGGGCGAACAGTATAAGGTAATCAAACTTCATTTTTTCTCATGCTGTGTTTGAATCTTGGATTTGCAAGGTAAAATACAAATGAAGGGATTTGTGAAAAATAATTAGCTTCTATTTCATTCATTTTTTTTCTTTCCCCTCCCCCACCATCCCCCCCCCCCCGGGGGGGCGCAATTCCCTCCACAACTCCAATATCCAAACAGAGCCTTTGTGCTACTTCAGTTCCAGCTTTATTTGGGGTATTGCAATTTCAAAGAAAGCTGGCATGATTCCGCTACGGATGGAGCTCGGAGGAAAAGATGCCTGCATCGTGCTTGAGGATGCTGATCTAGATTTGGTAGCAACAAACATTATAAAAGGTGGTTTTTCCGACAGGTGAGCGAAACCTTCCATACATATCAATATGGTTACATATGCTATTAGGGAAGTAGTGCATGGTAAATGTTTGTAGAGAAATTTCACTATTCGAGTTTAGAGACCATGAAGGATGATTAGTTTCCTTGGCAAAGTATATCCTAGAAAATGAAAACGATAAAACGCATTTATCTGCTGCCGAAGTAGTTTTGGAGAATTGGCCCATTCATTTCATATTGTGTATTCATATAGCTGCACTGTTTTCCGTTAGGCTCTGACAGAAATTAAAACTTGTAAAGTGATCAAATCAGTCAGATGAGCATTCATCTATTTCATGTTAATGCTAGTGTAATATTATGATTGAGGCACTGCATAATATGAGATGATTGTTCCTTGTATAGACTTGGCTTGTAGAATAGAGATTAATTTCCTCAATAATAACATAAATCGATTTCCTTACACATCAAGTTTCTTGTGATCCAAACATGCGGTCAGTAGCAGTTTTCAGAACCCTAAAACCCTGAATTGAACCTTATTTGGGTCTGCTTTTAACTTTTTTTTTTTTTGGAAAACGGTGTCAAAATGTTTGGTACAGTTTCTACTTGTAAGTTATGAGGTAGAAATAGCTTATGGGAGGTGTTTGGTGTGGATTAATTTGACCAACTTATAGATTTTAGCTTTAAAAAAGTTGTTTTTGATTGTTTGGTTATACTTATTCCAAACAGCTTCTGATTATAACAGTTTTTTTTAACCAATAGTATAGATGGTGGACTAGATTTATTTATTTATTTTTTATTTTATGAGGAATGTGGACTAGTAATTAATAACAAAAGATAAAAGGTTAATTCAATTTCAACTAAGTTAATTAAATTTACTGCTAATAGGGGTAAAAAGGACATTTATACATCAAAAAGTTATTTCACAGTTTATTTACCAAACACGACTCAGCAACTTAAATCTATAATTCAGCAGCTATATCAAACAGATTAACAACTTCTGACTAAAGTTATAATTTATAATTTGTTTGAATAGCCGCACCAAACAGCACCTATGTAAGCTGATTATTGAGAAGTAAGGGAAGGGGTATTTTTAGCTTCTACTTTATGATTATCAACTATTTAGCTTGCAGGAAGCAACACCCAATCCATTTTCCTTCGATTATCAAATTCAACTTGGCCAATACACCCCCTTGTCAAGACTTCTGAAATTGTTGGCATGAACGTTTGCAACAGTGGTCAAAGATGCACTGCTGTGAAGGGTTGTCTTGGTGATGGAATCAGTTGCTGATGCCCTTGTTGAAAAAGTGAAGGCCAAAGTGGCAAAATTGACGGTTGGGCCACCTGAGGACAACTGTGATATCACTCCATTTGTTACAGAGTTATCTGGAAACTTTATTGAAGGGTTGGTCATGGATGCTAAACAGAAAGGAGCAACATTTTGCTAGGAGTACAAGCAGGAGGGCAACCTTATTTGGCCATTGTTGTTGGATCACGTTCGCCCGGACATGAGGATTGCGTGGGAGGAGCCCTTTGGACCGGTTTTGCCAGTTATTAATCAGCTCCGTTGAAGAAGGAATCCACCATTGCAATGCAAGCATTTTGCCCTGCAGGTGTGAACAATGCAGTTATACTGTCATTCTAATTCACGCCATTTTTATTTGATTTAAAAAAATCAGGAGTTATCCAATTATTTTGATCGTAGTGTTGGTATGTTTTGTGATAAATAATGCCTAAATCCAGCAGAAAATGAACAGTTTAAAAGTAAGTTTGTTTTAACAGTAAAAACCCAAATGACATTGATACTGATAAAATGTGATTGAGCCACAGGGCTGTGTCTTCACTAGGGACATCAACAAAGCGATTTTGATCAGCGATGCCATGGAGGTGGGAACAGTTCAGATCAACTCAGCACCAGCTCGGGGCCCGGACCATTTTCCTCATCAGGTGACCTACGACTCTGAATAATGTGTTACTTTAAAGATTATTGTTTGTGGAGACTTGACATTTGACAATTGAAGTATGGTGTTTTTGCAAGGTTTGAAGGACAGTGGAATTGGATCACAAACAGCATCAACATGATGACCAAGGTGAAGAGCACTGTCATCAACTTGCCTACTCCTACATATGCCATGGGCTAATAACCCAACCATCAACCAATAAATCTATTATTACACAGTACTAGTATTGTATTCTAGCTAATAGTTAAAATCAAGGACTGAGTTTTAGATTTCGTCTTTTATTAGTAATGAGGAACTGTAGAATAATGTAGAGATTTTTAGTCTTTTATTACACATTTTTTTTTCCTTCTCTTTACAATGTGTCTGTTTTTTGGAGTGTGGAAAATTGTATGTGTTGGATCATCCCATGTGTGGAGAACCCACTAGAGAGAAATGGTGCTCAATGGAGCACCCACTAGATTATGGTGGGGTGGTTGAAAGCACTTAGAGAGGAAATGGGAGTTCAATGGAGAACCCATTAAAGAGGAAGTGGGAGTAGCACCTTCCCATTACCAATCTACTCATAAATGCTGCTTTTGTTCCTCCCCTCAATCTATATAAATAGAGGAAGAGAGGGTTGAAGAGAATGTGAGAAAACCAACCAAGAGTGAACCAAGAAAGTGAAAGATGTGAGAAACCGTCCCTCGGTGGAGCGAGGGAGACGGGTGAATGGGTGAGTGAGAATAATGTGAGCTTCTCCTCTGTTGTAATATTTCTGTAATCTCTCCATAAATGATAAACGGTTACTCTCCCGTGGACGTAGGCCTTATTGCCGAACCACGTTAAATATTGTGTCTCTTTCTGTTTGGGTGTGTGTTTCTGGTTGTTATAATTTCTATAAGGTCTTGGGCGGGATCCCCGGTCCCAACAAGTGGTATCAGAGTCTCGTCGATGCGTTTCGGAACAAAACAGTGCAATGTTCGAAACTGTCCAGAAATGAAGTTGCTCGAAATCAGGTTTTGAGCATACTAGGAGCAAGAGCTTGATGAGAGGAGTCCAACCATACAAAGCAGAGCCCCAGGAGACGCCGGACGCGCCTTCACGCGCTCCTAGAAAGCGGCGCGTGAGTCCCAGTCTAACACGCGCGCCACGCGCTGTGAATAATGCCGGCGCGTGGGCTCAGTCTCGCACACGCGCCCCACGCGCGGCACAGGGAGGAAGACGACTGAAGGTGACGCGCGTGCACGCCACGCACATGCCCCACGCGCATGCCACGTCAGCGAGCCAACACAGCGACGCGTGACACCACGTCAGCAGGTGTGTGCCACGTGTCCGCCACGCAAGCCGTCCAGTCAGTGACACGTGACATGCCACGTCATCGACACGTGGCACCGTGGGCCAGTCATTGTCTGCCACGTCATAGGCCAGTCAGCGCCACGTGGCAGAAGTTAGGCCACGTGTCTGCCACGTCAACCAGATGCAGAGGAAAGATCCAGTGCACCGCGGCTATGGTGCAGCCGCAGATCTGAGGCGTACAAAATATTTTGGCTAGATCTAGGCCATTGGGGGTCCATTTTTGGCGATCCAATAGTGATTTCTGACTATTTGGAGTATTCCGGACACATCCATACGGTCAGATTTTGGAGGCGGAGTTTCTGTAAAAAGAAAGCAGATTAAAGTGGCAGACGGCATCAGGTGCAGCGGACGGAATATTTTGTTGGAACACAGAATATTCCTGAAAATCTAAAAATTGCAATTTTGGCCCCTGTAGTTGTGAAATTACAGTTTGGTCCCAGTGTTTGGAAAATTTGCAATTTTTTCCCAGTTTTGGAGAAAGTTTTCAGTGAGGTCCCCGGAAGTGCAGCAATGATTGGTCCTAGCTAATCGGACCGTTCCGGATGCAACCGCAAGGTCAGAATGGTGAAATTCTGAACCATTTTTAAAGACTGTTAAAACATGGGAGTTTGTCATCTTTAATAGTCGAAGAAAGGTTACCGGATATTGTGGAATGCTGCGGATTCACTGAAGAGGTTAGAATGGGCAGATTCTAACCAGATTGGACAACCAGATACAGATCGAGATAGATCATTGAAGACCAAAGGAGATCAGGCTTAATCAAATGACAAATCAATGGAGATCAGGATTGGTCAAGGGCGATCAGAAGAATTGCACATGATTATCTCAAGATCAACAATGTCTAGGAAAGTTCTGTCAAAAAGACACTGTCTAAGGAGACTGGTTCTTAAGTGGGACCGTTTGTGACCCCACCAGTCTTTCCTGGGAACTTTCCTGGTTGCTGATGTAATCGGAAGATCTGGTTCAATCAAAAGTCCACTTCATCAATAAATAGATGATTTGGCAACCAGTGCAGGCTTCGAGGAATGTTGTGGCAGTTGGAGCTACTGTCAAACATAATACAAGAAGTACTGGTAGTATGTGAACGTAGAAAGGCAGCAGCTGCAGCAGTACACACATAAGGTGTAGGAGCACGTAGTCACAATAACACAGATGAGTACACAGGAGTGTCATACAAGGTGCAGATATACAACAGTGCAAGAGTACGCAGCTGAATGTTATACAAACGTGCAGTGTGCCGGATTTTTGCCTGGCAGCAACAACTAGTTCATAGAAGAAAGCTCCAGACAGAGAAATTGAAAGGGATAAGACGTTGCAGTGCGCACCCCGTGAGAGGCAGATTTTCTTTCTTTGTCCTAAATTTGGTTCGTGGCAGTGAAGTCGCGACGTGCACCCAGAGAGTTTGGGTGGAGTCACCTCAACAGGGAAATGGTGAGCATTCTATTGAGGGATGCAAGTACCTGGTGATAAAGGTGCGAGCCATGCAGGATAATGTGTGGCAGTTGAAGACATTCCAAGTAGGAGGTGCAGATTCATTCTGGATGCTCGGTGGAATGGAGGCATATTTGTACAACGGTGTTTTATCATCCATGTGGGTGATGGGGGTGATTTATTTTGTTCACCCGGTTGAAGCCAATTGGAAGCCAATTGAAGACCTTTCAGAGTCAGTTGCAAAAGTTATCAGTTCATTTGGAGACTCTCAGGTTAGTTGCAGAACTTCAGAGTTCATTAGGTTTTTTCTCTAGGGGATAGAGAGAACCAGCATTGGCAGAGTGTACTATGGAGATTTGGCATATGTAATAAGTCTAAATGGTAGTATTTTATTGGCATTGGCCTCTTTAGAGGCGTTGGAGATCCTTCATGGATCGTTGTTGGAAGACTCGCATCTGGTGAAGCCTTGGTTTCCGCATTTGTCGATTTGAAGAAGGTGTGACAATCTACTTCAGATCTTGGCGGAGTTTTTTCCGCATTTGTCGATTTGAAGAAGGTGTGAAAATCTACTTCAGATCTTGGTGGAGCTTTGGCGGTTTTTTGTTCAATGTCTATTGGAGGCATTGTTGTTGGCGGTCTTTCACGGATTATTGGCGACTTTCAGAGTCGTGGTTTATTGAGATTCATTATCACAGCTGGGATCTATGATCGTGTCTGATTAGATCCAGGGGTGTCTCCGGTTTGTGAGACTTGATTGTTTCTTCTTCTTGTGGATTTTCATTTTCGTAATCTGTTCCATATTCGAAGACATCAGCTATTGGTAGTCTGGGTGACGATTCAGACTCCAGGTGTTTGCTTCTCTGGAAGCGGTTTGACCGTTGGTGTTCATTGAAGATTGGAAGAGATTGTTGCGGAGAAACGTGAAGATGGTGATTTTGTGAATCTCATATGTTGGGATCCATCCCTTAATCTGCCGTTGGATTTGGAGGGGATAGATCGTTTGCAGACTCGGTGGAGTCAGCGGGGACTGTTGGAGTTGTGCATTTACGGTGCACGCGCCTTTAGGCGGTTTTTGGCAACTGTGAAAATGGTGCATCATCTTGTGTCTGCCGGTTGGAATGGCAATTGGAGGAATCTGGAGTTTGCTCGACACTTCAGAATTTTTGGCTCTTGGTATCTTGTAAGTTCATTTGAAGTTTGTTCCGATACTTCTGAACTGGTTAGAGCCTAACTGCGTCCATAGTCCAGTTTTGTTTGGTAGAGAACTTGCCTCAGTTCTCGGAAAATTTGTTTGGCTCTCTTGATTAATTCGAGCTTGAAGAGAGCAGTATTGCGTTCGATGGTTGATTGGACATGTTGTTTTTGGTACCGCTTTCGAAGTTGCTTTGACGGAGAATTTGAAGCCTCTTTTGTGTAGTCTCCTCAGCATTGGTTCAAGCGGATTGCTCACCATGTTTTGTTTGGAGTTGTCAAGGACAACTTGTTTGGCGCCTATGGAAATCGGAACTTGGCACTATGGTGGAGCTTGAGTTGCAAAAAATCGAAGAGCTAGCTCGATTGGTTCTGCATGTTCTTTGCATTGGCTCAATGTGATTTTGAGCAATGGAATCTGCTGTGTTTTTAGGAAAAGCGCTTGTGTTTTGTATAGCAGATGGTATTCAGTTTTGACTGAATGGTTGGATACCTGGGTTATGGTATCGGTTTTTTGATTCTGTGGCGGCGAACGCACCTCTTGATAAAACAGAGTAGTTGCGGATCTCTCAGGCGAACTCGAGCGCAGGAGGAGAGATGGAGCCACGATGAGCACTCAAGAATATGGGTGTGGGTACTATGCTAGGTGTTGCATAGTTGGTGACTTGTACAGATCTGTTGAAGTTGCTTTGGAAGAAAGAGCTACTGTCAACCATCATCTGGTAGTACAAGTGATAGATACGTAGGTAACGTGTATCGCTGAACTGGAGATCAGGATTGAAAAAGGCATGAATAATAAGTTTGTGGAAACGCTGGGAAGTTGTTCAAGAGTGCAAAGGGCAAATGCTGATAGTTTAGGATAGTTCAAGGGAAACTCCGAGCAAAGAAAACCAGGAACTTTGACCAGACAAAAGAAGAGTTTTCTATTGCTCCAATGACTGGTCTTGTGAGGTAATGCATGACAGTCAAGGGCATCCTACCAGGGGGTGCAGGACATCCAATCAGGGGGTGTCGGATATCTTGGTTACGCAAGTTCAAGCATAGCAGGTGAAGACATCCGAGACAGGAAGCGTGGAAGAGATCTGTGGGAGATAGGAGCAGAAGCTCTCTCCAAATCAGAGAGTGGTGTGAGTTGAGTTGAGGATGTAGGATTCCCTCCTCCTCTTGTATCTCTGGTGTATTATCTCTAGCTTCAGGGGATGCAGCGTCTCAGTGAGGAGATGAAGATTCTATTGTTTTCTTGGGCGTGACAAGATTAGCAGCAGTGTGTGCAGTGGATCACCTCACATAGGTTGAGGGGGTGATTTGTTGGATCATCCCATGTGTGGAGAACCCACTAGAGAGAAATGGTGCTCAATGGAGCACCCACTAGATTATGGTGGGGTGGTTGAAAGCACTTAGAGAGGAAATGGGAGTTCAATGGAGAACCCATTAAAGAGGAAGTGAGAGTAGCACCTTCCCATTACCAATCCACTCATAAATGCTGCTTTTGTTCCTCCTCTCAATCTATATAAATAGAGGAAGAGAGGGTTGAAGAGAATGTGAGAAAACCAACCAAGAGTGAACCAAGAAAGTGAGAGATGTGAGAAACCGTCTCCCTCGGTGTAAGCGAGGGAGACGGGTGAATGGGTGAGTGAGAATAGTGTGAGCTTCTCCTCTGTTGTAATATTTCTGTAATCTCTCCATAAATGATAAACGGTTATTCTCCCGTGGACGTAGGCATTATTGCCGAACCACGTTAAATATTGTGTCTCTTTCTGTTTGGGTGTGTGTTTCTGGTTGTTATAATTTCTATAAGGTCTTGGGCGGGATCCCCGCTCCCAACAGTATGTGCACACACACATATATGTACATGTCTTCTTGTAATGTCACCGATATCCTCGGAAAAAAATCATTTGCAAAATGTAGTCCTAAACTCTGATGACAATTATGAATAACAGAGCTTAGTTGGTTGGCAATGAGGAGAATTATGAAAGAAAAATGGTATGAATTGGGAGGTTTTACCTCTTGGAAATGGCTACAAGCAAGCTCAAGTTCCAGAGAAGTTATCGAAAGTACAAGGAACCAGACAACATGCTAAACAACATTTCATATGAGAAAATTGATTATAGTCGTACTTTTAAGCGGCTGGATTACCTCCTCAGATAAGAGGATGCAGGTTGAAAACATTATTCGTATTTTTTAGTATTTGGTATAAAGAAAAATAAGTTTATTTGGGTGAAAAACATTTTTTACTTTTAGAAAGTGAGAAATTATCTTCGCAAACTAAAAATTTATTAACGTCATCACACTATTACCACCACCACCACTACCACCACATTGCCGCCCTACTATTGCCTCCACCACTACTATTGCTTCCATCATCACCACCACTGTCGCTACTGCCACTACTACACTGATGTCCCACTTCACCACTGTTGCTATCGCCATCATCACCACCAGCACCACCCACTGATTATATTTTCCATTGATTATATTATGTCCATGTTGATTTTCTCACTTTGAGCTCAGGCTGCTTTCATGGTGGGCTGGGATATATCTAAACCCAGAAAAAATCAAATTCGGACCTCAAAGTTATGGCCCTGGGCCCTGATTAGGACCACCTACAATTTGGGTTAGTTGTTAATTTGATATGGGTGGAATAGAGTTATTTAAGCCCAACCCAATATGCAAAGGCTTCTCTAAAGCCTCTTGGTGGTTTGTAGGATCAAATCCCGCCGAGTTGGGAGAGGCATGAGATTCTTTACGTTAAATTTATTTATTTTTTCCCAAAACACTTGCACAGTTGTTGGATTATATTTTTCATGTCCCAAAGTTCTCACTTAATTCTTGTTTGAGGACAAATGGACAGAAAGATTCGGAGATAAAGAATACTTGCTCTAGTAGGGTTGGAAAAAAAAAATTAAAAAACAAAACACATTTCAAGATTCTCATATGATAATTGTGTGTGTTTGGAGACATATGACATAGTAATTTGGTAACAAATGATCCTAAGCCATGATTAAAAAACTTTAAGCAAGAGTCAGAGTACAAGTGGATTAAATGAAATCCCTAATTAAATTCTTTATAGGACACCAATATATAGTTGTCCCCGTTCAAGGCAAATGATTGTCTTTTCAAACAAATCCTAAAGCCTTAAAAAAGTTTTTTAAAAAATTAACTGACGAAAATAAAAACAAGAAAAGCCGATTAAAAAAAATTCAAATTTTAAATTGATCCAAACAAGAATTATTTAGCATAACCTTTAATCTTTGTTAATTCAAGGGATACTATACTAACCACCTCTTGCTACTCAATTGAAAATATTTTCCATCATTTGGTATTCCAACATTTTAAGTCTAATTTCCACTACAATTTATAAAGATTTTAGAAACAAGTTGTTTTTTCCTTACCAAAAGTAAAATTTTTGTTGCAAAAAATAAAAATATTAGGAGACTACTATTAGACGTCATGTGTGTCATTATGAAAATGCCATCTCAAAAAGTCAAGAATAACACCTATAACAACAAAATTTTGAAAATATCACTAATAAATGTACTTTTAAGCAGTGGTAGAGCTAGCTAAGGATTAGGGGAGTCACGTGCCCTCCTTGAAGTTTTGATAATTACTACCCTATATATAAAGATTATATATTATTTATCCCTCCTTAAATCATGTAAAATTATTTATATTTTTACAATTTTGAAAATGTTCTATTATATTCTCTTTCTCATTTTTGTACACTCTTAGCCAACAGGTCAAAGAATTGAATCAATTGATAATTTATTTTTCATTATGAAATTTGTTTAGTTGGTTATTTCTTTTTACAACCGCGATTTGTAGCTCGAATGGAGGCTCCCCCGAATCCCCCGAATCGAAAACGACGTCGTTTGACGTCGTTTGAATTTTTTTTTTTTTTTTTTTTTTTTGCAGATCAAAGAACGGAGAAGAAGAAGGAGGAGGGAGGAGGGAGGAGGAGAGAGGGAGGAGGAGGGGACTGGAGGGGCATATTCATTGGGGGAGGAGGAGGCGGAGGCGGGCCGGAGGCGGTGGTCGGAGGCTGCGACGGGGGCTGCGGCGGGGCTACGACGGGGCTGCGACGATCCGGAGCTGCGACGATCCGGGCTGCGGCGGGGCAGATCGGCGGCGCCTCTCCTCTCTCTTTCTCCCTCTCCTCTCTGCTTCCCCTCTCTCCCTCTCTCTCCCTCTCCCTCTCCCTCTCCCTCACCATTTCACAGTTCCGACGCGAGGAAGAAGAAGAAAAAAAAAAAAAAAAAAAAATTAAATCCGTGAAACGACGTCGTTTCACGGATTAGGGGGATTCGGGGCCAATATTTTCGAGCTACAAATCTTTTTTGTTCTTTTTATTAGTTAAGTTGATAGTGTTGAACTTATTAATTATAAATTTAGTTATTTGTTTGTCGCTATTGTTGGGTTAATAGAATTTAGTTGTTGATTATGAATTTATAAGTCATGTTGATATAAATCTCATGATAATTGTAATATCTTACCGATTGACAAATAATAAATAAAAAAGTGTATAAGTTTAATAATATCTCGTTATTACTTATTACATGGAGAAAAAAAATTTAATGTTGTGATTAATTTGTGTCCCTCTACTTTGAATTTCTACCTGTGATACTACAAAAAAATTACTCTCTTCGTCCCAAAATATTAGTTCCTTATTCTATTTTTCATTGTTTTAAAATATTAGTCCTTTTCAAAATTAAGGACTAAAATAATTTGAATTACCTATTTTGTCATTCTTTTAAATTTATTAGCAACACAAAAAGTACAATTATGACAATTGATATTCCTTAAAAAATGTACTTCAAATGATAATTTTGAAAAATCAATTTTTTTAAAGTGCAATAATTGCACTATAAAAAAAGTTAAATTCTCCAAAATAGACTATTATTTTGAGACGGAGGGAGTATATCTTTTTAGATCGAATTTTTAGTTTCAAAATGATAGTAATTCATTACTAAATATTCAATTTTATAGCTAAAAATACAATAATGACATTTTTTACAACTACAATATTTTTCCTTAAGTGATTTTATTTTTAAATTTTTGTTTCCAAAATCTTAATTTCTTCTAGTGTACATTGTACAATGATTTCTTAAATTCCATGACTCACAAAATATATTTCTTGTTGCCTAATATAATAAGAGCAACAAAGTTGGTCTAGGCTGTAGTAGAAATTTTCACTGTAAAAAAAATAAAAAATAAAAATAAAAATATAATATCATAGAGGCTAGATATTTTGTTCTGGGTTCCCTTCCCTCCTATCTTATACCTCATTATCACACGATAAGGTTCAAAAAAATTCAACGCATGATAAAGAGAAGTTTTGAGTTAAGAGACATAGAAATGGACATAATGAGAGATGATCTAGGATAAAAAATGTTGGCTATTTTTATTTAACAAAACTTGGTCTTGAAAGTGTAATGAGGCTTGGTAAACAAGATAAGGTGCTTGAAAGTGTAAGCATTGCTATGTTACCCTCACATGTATATTCTTATGACACCTGTGTTTTCAAAATGCACCATGTCTGATTTGTTTTTTTAGATGGGCATTTCAATGGTCATAGGATGTTTATCTAACATAAATTGGTGAGTCTGCATATTTTCAAAGGTAAGAGATTGCTTAGGTATTTATGAGGATTAATCACCAGCAAGCGACTACTAAGCGATCAATTGCCAACAAGCACTAAAATGTTATTTTTATTTCAGATTGGAGCAATCACTTTGATCGATTGCAGGCACTATGGGAAATTGGGGATTTGACGGCGTTTAATTAACAGCGTTTTATGAAACGTCACTTTTTTAATAATTAATGGCGTTTTTTAAACGTCGCAATTGTTATTAATCAAACGAGTCCCGTTTTATGAATAGAAGTGTCTCTCCACAAATCTTATTTGGTCTCTTCAAATTTTTATTTTGAAAACCCACCGCCGTCTACAATATGAAGTTTAAGGGATTGTTTGGAATGATCTAAATAAATATATTTTTTATCTTTTATGAAAAAATGTGCAGAAAAATAAATGATAGTGATGGAAAAAAAAAGATAAAAACATACAATTATTTAAGGATGCCAAACCACCCTTCTCACTCTCTTGCTCTCTCTCGATTCTTCTTCAGAGCGATAGCGATTTCAATGTTTCTCAGAGCCAACCTATCTGCATCCGTATGGCTTCAATCTCGTAGTTTCTCAAAGCGATTGTGATTTCAAAGTTCGATTTTGAGCATTGCCGTCTACAATCTCAGAAAAACCAATCGAATCCTTCAAAATCTGCTTCAGCTCCGTGATTTATCTCTGTGGATTTGGAACTCTTCGTCTTCTTCGATAAGAGGTTAGTGCTTTGGTCATCCTGTCTGTCTACAAACCCTATTTTGTCTCTCCAAACCCTTATTTTGAAAACCCACCGTCGTCTACAATATGAAATTCGAATCTATCACTCACTCAAATCTCTCATTCTCTTGCTCTCTCTTTCTCTCTGGTCCATGGGTATAGGATGCAGGTATGTTCTGTGGAATCATTGTCGGTTGCTGAGGGTTTTGGATCGAATTAATATGCAGTTCTCTCTCTCGATTCTTCTTCAACTCGGTGATTCATCTCAGAGCGATTGCGATTTCGAAGTTCGATTTTGAGCACCGCCGTTTACAATAACCAATCGAATCCTTCAAAATCTGCTTCAGCTCCGTGATTTATCTCAGTGGTGGTGTTCTGTTTGTGATTTATCTCTGTGGATTTGGAACTCTTCGTCTTCTTCGATCAGAGGTTAGTGCTTTCGGTCCATTGTTTTACAATCTCGGAACTCTACAATCTCATTGGATGGAAGGAATGAATATTCATTGGATCCTGTGCTATATTCAGAGGTTAGAACTCTACAATCGCTTGTTAGAACTCTACCACCTTTGTTTTTCAATTCTGTATCCTGTGCTATATTCATTGGATGGAAGGACTGAATATTATTGAATGGCATTATATAACACTGCTTAATGTTCAAATTGTAAAAATTTCATGCCACTTCAATTTTCCTGTTCATATAAAAAGTTGCCTCGACATTGGACTCCCAGATGAATGCCACATGAGGTAGTGAAGAAATCTGCGCTGAATTATAATTTATAAGAAATGAGAGAGAGAGAGAGAGAGAGAGAGAGAGAGAGAGAGAGAGAGTATCATGCTGATTTGTGAAGTCACAATTATTATAAACTTATGACTATCTGATAGAAGCACGTTAAAATATTTTTTTCTGCCTTTTTTCTACAGTTTTAAAGCCTAAAAAATGACTGATTTATTTAAATTATTCTTCTAAGTACAAAACCTTCTTCAACAGATGGTGAGTTGTAATGTAGATCTTATGTTTTATAGTTGTAACACTTCTACTATTATTGATTTATGCACTTTACCTAATTTGGCTTCCATGTTTTGATGCAGGCATCCAGACCAGTGAAGATTACAGATTCTATGCTATATCAGCTGAGTTCAGTGAATTTAGTAACAAGGCAAAGACATTAAATTAAATCAAAACTCATGGGGTTTGTCTTAATGTTTTTCCTATTATTTTTTGGGGAATTTTAAAACATGATTTGTGGATATGTTATTTTGTAGTTAATGGTGATTGTATATTAAATTGAATGAGAAAGTGAATTAATGCTGTATTTGCTACTTGACAGCTTTTCATATAATCGGCTTATCTTTTGACAAATGTTCATTTGAATGGGAATGGGAGTTATTGTTTCATATTAGTGTTATTTTTCAATTTTATTACAGATAATTTTTTTAGTTCAACCACATAGAATTAGCACAATTTAAAAAAAAAAACAATTAAAAAAATAAAGATATAATGGCGTTTTTGAAAACGTCACTATAGCCAACGGTTATATTTTTAAAATAAAATAAAAAACTATGATGATGTTTTTGAAATGTCGCTAAAAATTGTCATGACGTCAGTTTCACGTTATGCAACACATTTAGCGGCATTTTTTAAAACGATGCCTTTAACACTTTAATGACGTTTTTAAAGCACCACAATGTTATAGCGACGGCCGTGTCTTCGGCGTTTGGTGCTAAGCGTTACAAAAATAATTAACGGCATTTTTGGCACCTATAGCGGCATTTTTTAAACGCCGCTAAAAGTTGAATTTCCTGCAGTGAGGAAAAGGGCTAATTTCACATGTTTTAGGTTATTAATCTCATTCTCCTATATACTATCCCAATTTGTCTTCAGGGTTTGAGTTTGTTATTTTTAGTAGTTAGAGTTTTAGAGAGAGTTTTCAGTATTCTCCAATTTTTTTACATGTCTAGAAAAATTTCCTTGTGGATTGTTTTTACAAAAACTTTCACACTGTGCACGGGGGTGCTCGCGGATTGGTTTTGTACGGTTTGCGGTTCGGTTTTGACCCGCCCGCATTTATGCGGTTTGGAAAAAAGTCAACCCGCAACCGCCCGCAGTGCGGTCTGCGGTTTGTACAGATAGAGTTTGCAGATGTGCGGGCGGTTTGCGGTTCACACTTTTTTCTTTAAAAATTATTTTTTGAGTTTTTTTTTTTTTAATCGAATTTAGGCATCAGATTGATTTTATATATTTGTAATCATTTGAGAACAATTTTTTGATGAGTTTACAAATAAAAATTGAATATCAATGCATTAAATGAAAGTATCCAAAACAAAGAAACCCTACACTAGCATTTTTGCCATAAAAAAATGTATATCAATGCATTAAAAAATGTATATCAATGCATTAAAGGTTGTACTCAATTAGAATTGCCAGTTCAGTAATCAATAATCAAACTAGAAGCTCCATCGATCACCAGAAGGAAAATTTTATTAGGAAAAAGTGGATGAGTCACCAATGAAAATCACATAAGAAACCAGGTTTAGGAATTGATAATTTTACGGCATTAAGAAAGTTGAGAAATACTTAAAAATAAGGATCCTAGTATCATAGAGAATATAATGGTACTCCTGTTAAAGTTACAAAGTTGGTATATAAAAAATTAAAAAAAAAATAATAATAATAATTAAAGTGCGGGCGATTTTTGTGGGTCGCGGGTTAAACCTGTGACCCGCCCGTAACCCACAAATTTGTCATATTTCAAACCGCATCCGCCCACATTATGTTTGCGAAACCGCCCATTTATATGTAGGTTAGGCGGTTTGAGCGGTTTGGATAAACCGTTGCCCACCCCTACTGTGCACTATACTGCATCATCTTGACATCTTGTCATTATTTAGGTAAACAAAACCTTTATTATAAAGATCAAAGCGTGGAATTTCGTAGTGAACTAGTAATGTAAAGAGGTTAAATGAGTCAAGCTGAGCTCGTAGAGTATGGAGAGGATTTCAAAATTACTTGAATTAGGGTATGGTTATAATTCCTCTACTTGCCAACTTTTAATTTGTTTGGTAGATTAATTGAGGTGTTGGAATTGTGGTTTTTATTCCATAAAACAGTTTTTTTCAAAAGATTTTCGCGTTAAATCAATGAGTCACTTAATTACTTTTTTATCTTGTACTTTATTTTATCACTCTTGATCTGAAATTGAATTTGTTAATTGACCAATAATTTTTAAAAACAAATTATTTTCTAGTGATAAGCCTATTCTGCATTTCTAAGCATAATTTTCACCAACTCCAATATTTTGGAGAGAATCCATGTCAATATAATAGGAGTGGGTCTGATTTCTTTTAAGTCCACAAAGCAACAATTTTAATAGAATGCAATTGATATGGGTGCACTTAATCCCATCATGATTGGTTAATTGATTATTAATTAATCCACATCAAAACCATTCCCTCTATTCTTTTCCTCATCCAAAAAGTTGTTACATAATATTTAACAAATTGGGTAATAACCCTATCACCTACTTTCTATGATTCTATCCTTAATTAATCTAAACCTTCTCTGATTCCAACAATTATTTTATGCATATAACAAACAACTAGAGAGTTGGTATTAGTCAACACGCTTTTGGTAGACAATCGCTCTGCAGCCAATCTCATGCCGAAAGCCATGATGCAGAAACTGGACAAGACAAAGAAGGATTTGTTACCTTCCAATGCCAGCATAACAGATTTTGCAGGAGGGTCAACAATTTCTCAAGGAATCTTGATCATGAACTTAGCTGTGGGAGGTGAAACCCTAACTACCCCTTTCTTTATCATTATCTCTAAAGTAACCTATAATGTTTTGTTGGGTAGAGATTGGATACATGCCTGCATGGCTGTTCCTTCCTCTCTTCATCAGTGCCTTATATTTTGGAATGATAAAGATGTGGAAGTAGTCTGGGTAGACAGAAAGCCGTTTGTAGTTTCTACAAATCATGTAGGGGCAAGACTCTATGATGAAGAAATTGGATAAAGTTTTCAAGAAAGGACAAGTATGGTTGTCCAAAAACCATGAATTCATCCAACCATTCTTCAGTAGAAGAGTTGGAAAGTGTCTACAAAGAGCTAGTTGGCCCCGTAGTCTCAGAAATCAGTGGGCCAACAACTAGATTCACAGAAAGGTTTAAGAATGGACCCAAGGCCCTCGGATACTAAAAAAGCCATGGCCCTTAAAGCCATGATGGTCAGGTTGATAGCCTACCTAGCATAAAAGAAGTTAGTGGGTCTAGATGAAGAAGAGGCTTCGGCAAACTCAGTCGACGTAATTTTTGAAGAAGACGTTTTTGACAAAGACTTTATCCAATTGAAGAAATTAGAAGCAACTCCTGCCAAGTTAGATGACCTTAGGGCAGAAGTCTTGGATCCTCTAGAAGAAATTAATGTGGGGATGACAAAAAAGTTCAGGCCAGTCTACATTAGCCAGCTTTTTCCTGAACCATACAGGACCAGACTCATTGAACTCTTGTATGAGTTCAGGGAATTCTTTGCCTGGGATTATATGAAAATGCCTGGATTGTCGAGAGAACTAGTGGAGCACTGTCTACTTGTCAATGAGGGATTCCTGCTGTATAAACAACCATCTAGGAAAATGTTTAATGAGGTAACTTTGCTGTCAAAGATGATTTGGAGCGTTTACTTAAAGTTGGGTTTTATTAGAATTGCTAGATACTTAGAATGGTTATCAAACATAGGGCCTGTAGTCAGGAAAAATGGAAATATTAGAGTTTGTATAGACTTTAGGAACTTGAACTTGGCCACCCCTATGCTTGTAGCAGATTTGTTAGTTGATGGTGCTGCTAGGCACAAGATTCTATCTTTTATGGATGGCTACTTAGGATACAATCAGATTTTCATAGCAGAATATGATACATCCAAAACAGCGTTTCGTTGTCCTGGTGCATTGGGAACATATGAATGGGTTGTAATGCCTTTCGGCCTTAAAAATGCTGGGGCTACTTACCAGCGTGCCATGAATTCCTTATTTCATGACATGATAGGCCGATTTATGGAGATATACATTGACGATATGGTGGTGAAGTCCAGTTCCTATGAGGAACACTTAGCATATTTGAAGAAATCCTTTGAAAGAATGAAGGAATGCGACTTGAAAATGAATCCTTTGAAATGTGCCTTCGGTGTAGCAACAGGCAATTTCTTGGGATTTCTAGTTCATTAGAGAGGAATTGAGATTGACAAGAACATGACAAGGGCAATCTAGGAAGCCAAGCCTCCTACTTGCAAGAAGGAAATGCAGAAACTTTTGGGATAGCTTAATTTTCTTAGACGTTTCATTTCCAATCTGGCAGGAAAGGTTTAAGTTTTTTCTTAGTTGCTGAAGTTGAAAGATGAGGAACAGTTCAGATGAGAGCCTTACCTCTAGCATGCCTTTGAATTCATTAAGAGGCACTTAGCATAGCATTCTGTCCTGACTCCTCCTGTCAAGAATAAAATTTTGAAGTTGTACATTTTTGCTTCGATGAAATCCATTGGGAGTTTGTTAGTGCAGGATAATTAGAGTGGAAAGGAACAAGCAATTTATTATCTCAGCAGGCTTTAACTCCTGTTGAATGTAAATACAGTCCTATGGAGAAATTATGTCTTGCACTTTATTTTTATGCAATAAAACTGAGGCACTACATGCTTCCTGTTTTGATTTACTTAGTGTGAAAAATTGATTTGATTAAGTATTTACTTTCTCGGTCCATAATGAGAGGCCGAATTGGTAAATGGCCCTTAGCCCTAATGGAATTTTCATTTAAGTACATTCCTCAAAAGGCTGTGAAAGGCCAAGCCTTAGCAGATTTCCTTGCTGATCATCCTTGCTTAGAAATTGGTGATGAGTCTGGTTTTAGCTTGGTCTCTTGTTTTTCTCATCTCACTCCTTGGACTTCATTATTTGATGGTTCTAAAACTGATTTAGTTTCTGGATGTGGAATCATAATCATTTCTCCAAATGGCTTGAAGATAGAATTCTCTTTTCAGTTTGACTTTGAATGATCAAATAATTAGGCCCAATACGAGGCTATGATAATCAGCTTGGAAATATTGAGAGAAATGGGAGCTTCAACAGTGAAAGTGATTGGCGATTCATAACTGGTCATCAATCACTTAGGGGGCATTCATAAATGCCACAGTGAAGATTTGGCTCCTTACTTCATGGAAGCTAAACAACTTCTTAAAGACTTTGATGGTGCTTCACTCAAACACATTCCTAGAAGATTCAACTATGAACCAATGAAATGACTCAAGTTGCAATCGGAGTGAAGATTCCTTAAGGTTGCTATCAAAGAACCATCACCATCCAAAAAGATTGTTGTTTTCATTCAAGAGGAGAGAGCAACCTATCCTAGAAGTAAATATGATAGAGATTTCTTAGGAAGATTGGCGCTTTCCTATAGCCTAGTTCCTGAAACATCCATAATTTCCTATAGACAGAAAGACTAGAAGGAGAGCAATACATTATGTTTCGATTGAGGGAGAGCTATACAAGAAGAGTCTTAAAGATGACTTGCTCCTGCAATGCCTTTCTAAAGAAGAGGCATTCAAAGTGATGGCTGAGGCACATGAAGGAATTTGTGGGGCTCACCAAGCAAGAAGGAAGATGAGATAGCTAATTAGAAGGTATGTATATTATTGGCCTACTATTCTTTCAGATTGTATTAGATTTGCCCAAGGATGTCTACCTTGTCAAGCCCATGGTCTTGTTTAGCATGCTTCAGTAACTTCTATGAATTCCATAGTTAAACCATGGTTGTTTAGAGGTTGGTCCTTTGACATGATTAGCAAAATTTTTCCTTTTTCTTCTAAGGGTCAATTTTTTTTTTATAATTGTGGCTACGGATTACTTTACTAAGTGGGCCGAAGCCATTCCTTTGAAATCAGTAAATCAAAGTGACATCATCAAGATGATCAAAGAGAACATTATCCACATAGTCGACCTACCTCCACATATTGTGGCCGATCGGGGAACAATTTTCTTTGGTGAAGAAATCTAGGCTTTTGCCAAAGAGTATGGTATAGAGCTTTCCCGTTCAACTCCATATTATGCTCAAGGAAATGGCCAGACAGAGTCAACGAACAAAGTTTTGAAAGGCATCATTGAAACAATGATTGAGGACAAACCCAAGATTTAGCATGAAGTCCAGTCAGAAGCATTGTAGGCCTACAGAACTTCAAAAAGAATAGCAACAGGAATTACATCATTTATACTTACTTATGGACATGATGAAGTCCTACCTATGGAGGTTACTGTGAAAGAGTTGCATTTCAGAATGGTTTAACTCCTGCAGAATACAATCAAACTATGTTCATGGAACTCGAAGATTTGATTTTGATAAAGTAAGGCTAGCAGCTCTGGATCAAATTTTAGTGCAAAAACAGAGAGTAGCCAGAGCTTATGACCGAAGGACTAGGAAGAAGAGTTTTGTAGAAAATGACTTAGTTTGGTAAGCACTTCTGCCATTTGGTGCAAAATATCCGAAGTTTGGGAAATTACCCAAGCATCCTAAGTTCTGCCATTTGGTGCAAAAGATCAAAATGACTTAGTCTGGTAAGCAGTTCTGCCATTTCCTACCAATTGTAAGACTTGGATGGAGAATTATCGAAGCATCTAATAAATGGTAACTACTTGAAGAAATTTTACCGAACAATGTGGAAAATGATGGAGTCAACAAAGCAAAGTTCTTTACATTAATCACATCAAAAATGGCTTAAACAAGCTGAACAAAGGTAAGCATGTACAGAAATGTTCAAAAATGGCTTCGTCTAGAACCAGGTTGACTAAGCAAAAACGGCCCTAACAGGCCAAACAAAAACATAAAGTGTTGTAAATTCCTAGGCTAAGTGGAAGTGCAGAAACTAAGGAAATTTCATGCTTCAGAGGAGAAAGATCCAAGAGGGCTTGCTGTAATTTCTACCTTGTAATTTGGTTTGGTTCTTTTGGTTGGAGGTGTGGCAGTTTCTTGTATGAAGAAATTCATTAGTAGAGATTAGAGTTGTTATTTGTCAGAAAAGATGGTACATTTTACACCTACCAGTTTTGCTATGGGGAAAACAACATTTCTTTTGCTGGTGGACTTTTCTTGCTAGTTTCTAGTGGCTGCTACAAAGTTAAAGAAGGAAGGCAAAAAGGGGGTTGAAATTCAAATACATCCTTTTAATTCCTTGACAGAACAAAGAATACACTTGAAAGGGGGCATTGTTTGTACCCTTCTTGGCAAAATCTTCACGTGGCAATTTTCTCAAATTATTTGTACCATGTGGTGATGGAAGATGAAGAGTCAAAGATTTTATGGGACCCACCACCAAGGTTAATGAAGTAGCGGCTAAAATTGATCTATTTTAATTAATTAAATTAGCCAAGTCATTGGGTAAATTAATTAATTAATTTAGATTTGGTTCAATTTGACAAGGTGAGCCTTAACCATTCCTAATAATTAGGAGATTGTTGAGGCTTATCTCCTATGTTGGTGTCTTCTCTCTTAGTTTATTGCTAAATGGTTGTTATGGATGAAGATAATATGGGATTTGAAGATTAGGCAAAATCAACAACAAGACTACAATATAGGAACCAAATTCCCCAAATCATGCAAAATTGGGATTGAGAGTTTGTATGGATAAGCACACATGGAAAATGAAGAGGCTTTGAGGATCAATCCAAAAGAGCCTTTTTCCTAAATCATGTAAAAGAAATTCAAGTTTGATTCTTAAAAGACACGTGGCGGCCTATGGAAGCTCAATGGACCAAGTCAAAGAGATGGACATAGGCATTAGCCTTTGAAGATCAAAACCATTCTTGTGATGTCTGGGTGCCTAATGTGTCTTATTCTCTTCTAGTTGTGTTCATTTTTCTTGTGCAGGGTGTCGAAAAACTAATTCGAGGCCTCGCCGGCCATTTAAGTTCATCACTCTTAAAGTCTTCCTTGAATTTGCATCTCCATTTTTGTTTCCAGGGTTGAGTTTCTTATTTTCGTGGCATAATCGAAGCCGAGGTTGGTGGCACCTTCTTGAACTTGCAAAATCTGGTGTTGGAGCAAAATTGCATGTGCGGGGGGTGGAGCTGCACGTCTGGGAGGCTGAGTTGCATGTGTGGTGAGGGGGAGTTTCTGGCGGTTGAAGTCTGAAATAACCGCATGTGTGGGATTGGGTACCGTAGGTGCGAGAGGGCATGCTTCGCACATGCGATGAAAGACGCGCACGTGTGATGAAAGGTGCGCTGTGGGAGACCTAGGAGTCTGAGAATTTTTCTCTTTTCTTCTCCTTGGGCTGGATGTATCTCATTTTCCCCTCATCTCTCTCTCTCTCTCTCTCTCTCTCTCTCTCTCTCTCTAAAACACATTTCTCTCTCATTTTTTCATTTACTCTCACCAAACTCCATTCAATCCTTGATTTCTCCAAATCCATTGAAGTTTTGACCCAAGTTCCTTTATCAAAGTTGGAGAGCTCACCAAGAGCTACATTTGGTGCGGTGGAGACATCGTTTATTTTGGGGATTTTTTTCATCTTCATTCTCCAAATCTTGAGATAGGGATTTTCTTAGAGTTATATATTCTTTTTTGCAAATCTACGGTTATTTTGATGTTGTTTGGAGTGTGTTGAGTTAGTGTTTCATTTTTATGGGGTTGTGTTTTGCTTAAAGAGGGGATTTCTCAAATCTTTCTTCAAATCTTTTAATTTATGAACTATGAGAGTGTTTTGGAAGTTTCATGAGCAAAAACATTTTTACAAATAAGGAAACCCTAATTTTGTGAAAACCTTAGGCTTGGGGAAGTTGAGGAAAAAGTTGTATCAATGAAAAATATGAGTTGTGTGTCAGTTGGGGTTTTTAATTGCGTAAAATCTTTCAAAAAGAGAAACTCAAATTTTCTTTTGTGAAAACCTAGATTTTGAAAATTTGGGAAAAATTTGGGATTTTGTGAAATCATGAATTGTCAAGATCCATTTTTGAGGAATGATGAGGAAATTGTTATATTTATCCCTATTGTTGAAATCCCTTGTAAGAGAGAAATTGATATTGAGAAAATAGTGAATAATATGTTGTTATACTTATCTTGAATAGATGAAGGTTGGAAATGATGATTTTAATGTTGAGATTTCTTTGATTTAAAGAGAAACAAAATGTATTTGATGATGTATTTTTATCTATCTCTCGGAATATATATATTCTATATACATATTGAGTAGAAATATAGAACTTGATCACAATGGAAGATTGTGTGGATAAACTGAGAAAGTCCAAAGCATTAATATAGACATATATTGCATTCACATTTCATTTCATATTCATTGCTTTTTTTTTTTTCTTTTGAACTGGCATTGTTGAGATCACCTTTGAAATGGTAATGTTATGGAAGAAGAGTTGTTAATGAACCTTTTTGAAGTAAATATGGTGGGAAATCCTGTTACGGGGTGTAGTTTGAGAATCAAGTTGGCCTGAGTGTCCTTGGTGTAAGACTAGAAGCACGGGCGTGTGGGTGCCTACGCCCTCCGGTTATAAGTCGGTAATGTAGGATTTGGTAGTGCCTAATAAGCCTAATTGCGAATATTAGCCCTGGGGATTTACCTGAGTCATATTTACTACCCCTTGTTTATAGCGATTCTGGTTTAGACCCAACCCATCTTGCATTCTGGACTTGAGTTTCATGATTCTGTATTGTTGTTTTGGCCTTTTTTCCCCTTATTTCCCATTGAAATTGAGTATTGGAGTGCCTTGGTTGTGTTTGGAATAGGTTGGTTGCTGGTTGGTTCAAATTGTTGTTGTCTAGATTTTGGCCTTTTCGTTTGAGCGAAGCTTCTTGCACTCAAGCGAGCTTTGTAAACTCCCAGTACTTTTGCAGGCTTGTAGAGATATTGGGAGGGTAGTGTTTTTCTCTCTAGCAAGACTTTCTGTGCTCGAGCGACGGTCTTCTATCTGTAAAACTTCTGGGAATGTGTATTCTGCGCTCGAGCGAGGTGACTTATTTGTGTCTGGTCACTCGAGCAACAACTCTTGCACTTGAGCGAGCTGCGCGTATATCAGTTCGCAAAAACACCTTTTTACATCACTTTTTGACATCTTTTCTCTCAAAAGCCCTAGACCAACTCTCTCTCTCTCTTTCTAGAACACAACTTCTCTCTACAAATACACTTAGATCAAGGATCTCTCTACCCTACTCTCTTTGATAAAAAGATAGAGCATTCTTAGAGCTCTGTTTTGATGCAAATAAAGCTTGGTTTCGGCGCTTTTGAAGTTTCTCCCTTGCTTCCTTGGTCTTCTAAGTTTGAGGTAGGGATTTTCTACACTCTTCTATGAGTTTTAAGTTAGTTATTCATCGATGTGTAAGAAATATTGGAATGTGTGGTGATTTTCAACAAACCTAGGGTTTTGGTTTAAAATCAAAAGAGGGGTTTTGCAATGAATATAATGGAAATGATTATGGGAGTAGATATGAACTTGCATTGTGTTAAAATAGTTGATTTTGGTGTTTGGGATGAACTTGGGAAAAATGGGAGTTTTGCTCTAAAATGACTCAAATGATTATTTTGTATAAATAATGGCTTAAATGATTATTTTGTATAAATAATGGAATTGATATTGAAAGTGTGAAATTGGGAGGTTGCTTATATGAATGGTGTAGTTGGATTTGTTTAATCTCTCACCTATGGAAGTTTGGATAATTTATCTGTTGTGAAGATTGTATATCTGTTTAGAAATATCTATCTTGGGCTATTGGTGGAGGATAGCTATGATTGTTGTAGAAATTGCATGAGGATTAGGTGAATTGAAACTAATCACTTAGCTGTTATCATTGAATATGATTATGAATTGTATACATTGTATATGTATGATATTTGGGAGGAGAAATGGGATGTACCCTATGTTTGGAAGAAGAAAGGGAATGGACTTCATTAAATTAAGTTGGCCCGTGTGTCCAAGGTGAAAGTCCCAAAAATCGCATGTATACATGGGTGTCGATTCCTACGGATGAAATTTCTATAAAATGGCAAGTAAATGTAATTGTATGTTAATTATATTGGTTGGAGGCCTATGGGGTGTATCCTCTATTTGGTTGATTAAATGAAGTGGGTATAACTAATCAACTAAGATAAAATGGATTGAGATCTAAGTTTGGCATAACTTGGTTTTTGAAAAGAGTTATAAAATATTTTGCCATTTGAGCATTGAACATGTGTATTATACTTATATCTTTGTTAAGATTCATATATTGTGCTAGATTGTCTCTACTGGGCCTTGGCTCACCCTAGTTGGGAAAATCATTTTCAAGTGCTGGTGACATGCCTCCTCCAAGGACTTAGGTTGGGAGGACTTGGAAGCTGAAGACTCAGTTTTGTTATTTTATATTTGATATTTGTACAAGGCTAGGGCTTTATATGTCTTCGAAAGCTGTAAGCCTGTAGGGCATTTATTGGTTGATCATGAGGTTGGTATCACATGCTGTAAATTCATGGTAGAGCTTATGAATGTATATCACATGTATTACTTTTTTGTAATTTAACTCTGATTAATGAAAGTCTATTATTTTGTTTAAGCCACCTTGTATAAGTCATTCGTAGTTGAATATTTGTAATTATTTTTGGGACGTTACATTGTTGATATATGAAAATCACTGGATGGATTATATTTTCAAACGAGCATTGCGCATGAGATTTTCAAAAGAGAAAAACTATTTTGAGCATGGCATGGCATGGCATGTGCATCCATCTCTTGAGACTGTATAAAATGTTTTGTTAAGAATTCTCTACTGGGCTTTGTGCTCACCCCTAGTGGATTTGTTGCAGGAAAAGCTGTTGTGATCCTACCAAAGTAGAGGCGTAGAGAATTGTTTTGGGAGCACAAAGCTCTTATCTCTTGTTGGTTTATTTCGATAAGCCAATGACTTTTTTTTTTTTTTTGTATGGGTTAGAAAACTATTTGTCTGTAACCAGGTTTAAGCCTCTGAATGTGTAGCCTATAGGGGCATTATTTTGTGTTTTAATTTCTATTAAGTCCTCATTATATGTTGTAAATTATTGTCTTAGAAGCTTTGAAAGTATAAAGGCATGTGGAACCTTTACATCTCTAAAATAAGGATCTTGAATATGCATATATGATTATTAAATTGTAA